>VWZY01003720.1:1071442-1085495 GCA_013399075.1 Chloroceryle aenea | reverse complement strand
GGGGGAAGTAATTAAAACCTCTTCAGAAGAGTAGAACTGATGGTCCAGTGGGACAGGATGAAGGTCTAGGTAATTTAAGAGGTGCAGATTGGAGATGTAACATGACAGAATCATAAAAAGCCTTTTAATTCAGCCTGTACATAATTGTTTTAAAATTCTTCGAGGGCTAGAAGATCAGACTGTGACTTAACTGTTTAAGCAGGGTCATAACTCACATGAGAGCAGCTGACAATGTCATACCAATAACTTTATACAGCTATGGCTGTAGAGAACTGAAGAATTGTAGTATATTGTCAGGGAAAAGCCTATGAGACATTAGTGGGAAGATGTAATGGTTCTAGGATGCTAGTTCTAAACATTCAGAGAACTTACCTTAATCATGCAAGTAACCCAGGCAAGCAAGCTGTTTGCTGCAAAGGATAGGGAGAAAGCTTGCTACATTTCCAGCAACACTCCCATCCACCCTCTGTATCTTGACATATCTCCATGTAAGAGTAACAGCGTCTTTAGGTCAGTGCATACAGTGGGAGATCAGCTAGGAAAATATTCAGGAGGTTGGCAAGTTTTCTTGCAAGGGAAAACCAAAAATGTTGGAAGAAATGAAATGCTGAACTTTACGCAGGCACTGGTTACATTAGGACAGTGAAAAAGTTCAATCTCCCTTTCCTTGTCCCTTTTCTTCAGTTCCCACATTCATCTCCTTTTGGACTCCTGTCTTAGCCACTTGGCATCACCTGAGATTAATGCCAAAATAAGCCTGTAATTCACATCAGAGATCATGTATTTCACTTGCTTTCTATAAAAAATATATACACACATTGTTTTCAGAAAAGTGTGGCCTCCAAAGGCTGAACTATTCCAGTGTATTCACCAAAGGCTGGAGGTTTTAATGCAATCAGTGGCATTAACTAACAAAGTGCCAGGTATTGCTCATATTTACTGACCAATTCCGTCTGCATAGCATTTCAAGGGTTCTTAAGTGGTTGGTTTTCAATATACTGTTGACACTATTGAGGTCACTGAATTAAAAAAAAAAAAATCCTTGAAGGAGCTAATAATTTACATAGTTGTCTAGGTGACCTAAATGAATTGAGTCGTGGGCCTGTTAATACATTCAACACTCTCCTTTTGGCACAGAAGGTGGCACTTATTTTGTGACTGTTGGGCAATAAAGCCATACAAAGAACTAGGCTAAAAGATCAGAATGTGCACAACTTAGCATCAGGTATCTTGATCAGATAATATTACTTTACAAGCATCATGCGATAGCTTAGGTAACACCAGAGCCATGATGATGTAAGGAAACTTGCAAAAAAAGTTGAATAAAGTCCCCTAAATATGCCAGGGAGATAAATGACGAGGTAGTTTTAAATACCTATGTATAAATTAGATTATTTAGGAAGCTAAAAAAAAGTCAGAGATACAGGTTTTTGACATTTTTCCCTTCTCCTTTCCACTCCAGTCACCAAACCCCTGATCATCTACATCTGTCATTTACTCACTCCTGCCTAGTCCAGCAAGATAAAAGTCTGTATTACATTACATTGCAGTATCATTGTTAGCTACATCTCCCTTAAACAGGCCTCCATGTATGATGACTCATGTGAGCAGCATGACAGCAGTAAGGTAATTCATAGATGTTCCTCACTGTGGCTTCATTTCCACACCTATGGCCTTTGCCCCAGATCCTCTATAAGTTCACAGTACAGACTGGAATGGAATAGCATGCTGACCTACTGTTATCTAAAATACACACCACTTAAAAGTTCCACTGAAAAAGTCAATTCAGTTCAGACTTCCCATTTCCCTTCTCCTGTTTCCTCGCAATGGAGGATCCTAACAAAATTATTTCTTCTCCATCTGTGTGTGACCTATTGTGCCTTCCTTCCTACATTCTCGTACAGTTCATGTACCCAAAAGGATCAGATCCCCAGAGAGAGGGAAGCTCCAGGTACATTTCTCTCAGCATTAACCCATTTCAATATATGCAGTAGAAAACATCGGATTGGCACTGCTGCTGCTCCCCTTACGAGGCTGACCTCCCAAATAGAGCATTCTGGATTTAGTGATATACATACTGATAGCCACAATAACCTTCTGTAAAACAGGAAAGTTTTCTGTATTTGTGAGTGCTCAAAAGAAAGTATTCTAAACCAAACAAACAAAAAACCAAACACCGCACACAAAAAAACCAACAACCAACCAAACAACAAAAAAGAAAGAAAAAGAAAGAAAGAAAAAGAAAAGGTATATTTGCTGGAAATCCACCTTCATATAGTGGATTTTTAACATAGCAAAAATGGTTCAAGAGACCCAAAATGCCTTTCAGGTACCAGGATGTTCTAAAAAGAGAAAAAAGGTTCCTCAGTCAGACGCCTTGTTTTTCTGCTGAGATGTCAGTATCCCTCCTTCCTTAATTTTCTTCTTTTCAGAAAACAAATTCTTGGTAAGCAAATAAATGAGCATCTCAGTAGAATGTGCTGGTATCCCAGATCTAAGCTTAAAGAAAATGCAAATCATAGGGAGTTCTATATTATACAGTATCAAATACTTCTTTATTCTGACTAATGCTGTGATTTTCTTTTTCTTAGACCATATGATGGGTAGAGTCATAACTCTACCGGTGTTGAAAAGATGCGGGCTGTACAATTTTCATCCTGTGATGAGACAAGGGTTGTTCCATAAAAATAAAAGTGCCAAAACTGTGATGTATCTGCAGCTGAGAGCATACCCTCTGTGTACCATTTTAGCTCTGTTCATATCTTATGAAATACTCAGTATCTCCCTCACCTCCTCCCTTCCCCCATCTCACTTTCTGCAGTTTTTGATTAAGTATGTGCTCTCCACTTACAATCTGATATCTAAATCCCATCCCTCAGTGCAGCTACAATAGTATTCTATTAAAACTATGTCACCCAGCTACACACTGCTCCCTCTTCTATCAGAAAGATGTCACGGTTGCATTAAAACCTCTCCCTGCACAGCCACATCAGTTCTTTAGGGCCAGCTACTGCTGAATCTTTCATCCAGCCAGGGAACTCTCAGCCCCTCAATACTGTTAGGCAAGTAGCAGCTGGCTAGATCAAGGCTCCTGAAAGGTCACTGTAAAGTTTAGTGATCAGTCAGAACTATCCTATTAGCTACAGCAACAGAAAAGAGTTGTGTTTGACCTTTATGCAACAGGAAGAAATTATACTGCAGTGTCATGTTATCAAGGTAGCTTGCTCTTCATATCACCCATTACACTCCTAGTTTCTTTGCAGAACAGAGAATAAAGATCCACATTGTCAGATTCTGAATCATCAACATCTCCTTGGTACTGTCAGAGTCTCCACAGAAGGAAACCAAGAAAGGAAAGATTAAGTAAGTTTTCATAACACATCTCCTACTTCATCTTTAAAAGCTTCCATTTTTGTTCACAGTATCACATAGCCCAGCTGCTACTTTGTCTCAGAAATGGGAGATTTTTGACATTTTCTTTTCAGTGCACTGTTTCTACCCCTTCAGTCATATAAGTGAACCAGCTAATCTGTCAAAATAGTTTGCCTCCTGCTGCTCTCTGAACACCTCTATTAATGCAACACAATCGGAGTTGGATCTACAAGAATGTAATTAAAAATATATATATATCCAGTAGTTACATCTGCAAGGAATGTCCATGAACTAATTTTTCCCCATAACACAACAAAAACACCTACACATGAATACAAAATGTGCTCAGTGCTCAAACAGCCTCCCTCTCTTCCCATGCTCCCCTTTCCACTGCTCAGCAAGAGAAAGGGGTGCAGGCCACCCCAGAATTGAATCTGGACAGACAGAAGTAACTGCAATGCCTGCTGACAAGCTAACACCCCACTTAGCACTCCTAGAGTAGTGTCTTATCAGAAGCAAGCATGACTGAAGATTAGGGACCCAGGAATTGGGTCTCCCTGCTACCTCTCCTGTTACTCCCATCTTCCACTTTCTCCTCCTTTCTTGCCCATTAACAGGAGACAGGGGTTCCATTCTCCTTAAGGATAGGGAAGCTTTGTATCAGTATCTTATCTCTTCCACAGGCTAGTCAGGGTCTGCAGGGACTTAATGGATCTGGGCAAGCTGGCTGGGACTCCCACCCACCCCTTGACATGGTCCTCAGGGCTCCAGCTTAGGTCAGGTCAGGGCACATCATCCAGCCCTGCCCTGTCAGACTGTCACTTCAGGCAGCTTATATGCAGTCTGGCCTTGGGTCCTTTCTCCTCAACAAAGCTTAAACACACACTGCTGGAGGGTCCAAATCCAGCCCTGCCTCCAGCCCCATCTCCTGCTGTTCCCATCTAGACTCCAGCTGGACCCTGGACCTAGCTCAGCCCTCCTATGCTGGGGCTGTCATTGGAGCCTGTCACCTGCCCCCAGCTCAGCCCACCCAGCTCAGCAGGGACATGGCCCAGATGGGGTCACCCTGGCTCCCAGCTCAGCCTACCTCATATAGCAACCCTGCTGACATGAGAGGGAGGGGAAACAGCAGAGGCAGAGATCATAAGGATGAGGACATTTTGACAAAATGGCATCGTAGCCTCCAGTGCGTTCTCCCTCCTGGGGCTAACACACTTGACAGATCAGCCAAGCATCTGTTAGCTCCTGCCTAGTCCAAGAAAACTCGCAAACCCAAATCCAGCTATAACTCAGAGGCTAATGAATTCTCTAACACTTGCTGCTGCCAAAACCCAGGGCTGCCTGCCCTCTGCAGTGTTATTTTTTCCTCTAATGCTAGATCACCCTGGAATGGATTGTGCTACTTACATTAACCACAGGACTGCTCATGCTGTAAATTAAAGATCCCTTTCCGTAGCTTTGCATCTTCTGCTCTTTGTGCCACAAACCCCTCCAGCTGTGTTGTTGATATATCAAGCATTTGGCAAATAATTTGCCCAGGAACATATTTCTACAGCTACAGCTGTGTCCATAGCTAACTTGCCATCACAGTTTGTGTCTGTAATCCTTCTACGCTCTTTGAAGGTAGCACAGACTTGCCAAATGGCCAACTTTCCCTTCTGCTCAGCTCTACAAGCAAACAGCAAAGCACTTTTTAAAACTATCTTTACACTCTTTTGTTCCAGCTCTCTGGCAACTACCTGGACAGGCATCTAGATTTACAACCCCTAGATACTTAGCCATTGGCCTAAGATACTCGTACTCTTGCCTTGTCCTTGCGCAACACCTCAGACACACAGTCCCACTGGCTGCCCCCTTTTTATTCTCATGTTTGAAAGCAGGGCTGTGACAAATACTTCTCTCCCAAGCAGTAAAATGACTTCCCTGTAATAGGCAACAGACCCCAGGGTTGATGACTTTCTCACACTGAAACTGTCTCTCTTCTGGTGTTGCATCTTTGTTGCTCTCATTTTATTTTTTGATTGCAGTCAGTTCTTCTAATAGCATAAAAAAAAAAAAATGAAATCAGTCATAAGAGCCCTGCCAACCAGAGAAGTAGCAGCAACACTGTACTTGACCTTTATTTCAATAAGAAAGCAGCTAGGTTACAAAAATGTTGAATTTTTTCCCCCCAGAACACTGCAACTCAACTCTTAACAGAACTAAATAACATTTTTCCATAATTTCAACTCTTCTATTAAACAAAAAGTAGCATAAAATGTTTCTAACTGCTCACTGAGAACACCGACCACAGAAACCACACAGCGCCTCTCACTCTTATGCAGAACATTTTCCTGTCAGTGGGCAATCTAAATTGAGATACGTAAAAAGTCTGCTGACAGCCCCAGCACTCACCCTTGAATTAATATCCTCCAGAGACTTGCAGCTGGAGCAGGCTAAGTATTCACAACCACAATCATAGCAAATTTTCCTATAAAGGTAACCTGCCTACCAAATCTAGGAAATGTCCTAGAGATGATCTGCCCTTTGACCATAGAGCAGAATCTAATGAGGTTTAACAAGGATAAGTGCAGAGTCCTGCACCTGGGGAAGAATAATAAAGCACACCAGTACAGACTGGGAGGTGATCTGCTGGAAAGCAGCCCTGTGGAGAAGGACATAGGAGTCCTGGTAGACAACAAGTTCTCCATGGAACAGCAATGTGCCCTTTGTGCCCAGGATGGTCAATGGCATCCTGGGGTGCATTAAGAAGAGCGTGTCCAGCAGATCGAGGGAGGTTCTGCTCCCCTTCTACTCTGCACTGGTGAGACTTCACCTGGAGTATTGCATCCAGTTCTGGCCTCCCCAGTTCAAGAGAGACAGGGATCTACTCGAGAGAGTCCAAAATAGGTCTACAGGGATGATTAAGGGACTGGAACACGTGCCTTATGAGGAAAGGCTGAGACACCTGGGGCTCTTTAGTCTGGAGAAGAGAAGACTGAGAGGGGATTTGATAAATGTTTATAAATATCTGAGGGCTGAGCGTCAAGAGGAAAGGGACAGCCTCTTCTCACTCATGCCCTGAGATCAGACAAGGGGGAATGGATATAAGCTGGAGCACAAGAGGTTCCACCTTAACATTAGGAGAAACGTCTTTACTGTAAGGGTCAGGGAGCACTGGAACGGGCTCCCCAGAGAGGTTGTGGAGTCTCCTTCTCTGGAGATTTTCAAAACCCGCCTGGATGCGTTCCTGTGTGACCTGTGCTAGATTATATGATCCTGCTCTGGCAGGGGTGGTGGATTTGAAGATCTCCAAGGTCCCTTCCAACCCCTGACACCCTGTGATACCTGTGACCATTGCTAGCTAAACCTAGTTCATGGTTTATTTCTGGTCACATGGCATCACAACAAAAGGTAAAGTACAAATATGGAAAAGCTGTCCTGAGATCTCCATCATCCAGAATGGTTTTCATTACATGAAAATGACAGTGCTTGTCAACACCTCCTCCCCACCTGCATCGCCTCTGTCCCTGCCACCTAAAAGCCAGTAGGAATATAACCCAAAGAAAGGACAACCAATCCTCTAAGGATGTGGTCTGCACAGCAGCCTTGACAAAAGACCATGAACCATAGGAAGAAAATAAACTATTAAATAGCTGAGAGATGACACCTTTCCTCATTAGTCTGGTGGGCAGCTTACCAATGGAAATTACCTGCCATTTCAGTACAAATCACAAGAGCAAGGAATGGAGGCACAGGGGAGAAAGGGATGAAGCGGTGCCTGGACACCTGCCATCACCATGGTAATGCAGGCATGGCACACACACCTTCTCAGCAGCTGTGGTTTTCCTTGTCTCAACAGCAGTCAGTAAAAAACTTTTTTTTTTTTTTTTTTTTTCCTACAGACTGTAATTTTCAATTATAACAGAAGCAAGACAAATCCCTCTCATTAATCTTTAGCTGATACTATGCTCTGAACAGCTTTTATACCACGAGGTAAAAAGGAATTAGCCACCAGAGCAGAAGTAGGCAAGAACCACTGTGCCTTCACTTTAAACACTCCTCTGGAGAACCCCCAGGCAGAGATCAAACCTGTCTGAAGTACATACTTATCTAGAGAAGGCCTGCAGACCATAAAAATAGTCTCTGAAATAATAAAAGATAGTCTGCAACATAACAAAAAGGGAAAACATATAGCTCACATAGCTACACCATATAGAAAAAAACCCTGAAGCATACACAGAAGAAGAAGCAACGAAAGAGTGGCTGGCTTTTCAATGGCAAGACTTGTTACCTCAGAACAATGAAAAACCAGTGGAAATGTGTCTACCTCAAGATGAAGAGGAGCCAATGGAAGTGGGCCCACCCATCACAGGGATCAACTGACACTACACCAGTGCACTCTGGCTCCTCCCATGAGATTTCATCAACAGGAGTGGCTGGCCAGCTGCCTACCAACAGCTCAGCCTCCACACCAAACATTAGCTGGGAGAAAACAAACTTTATGGACATCACACAGACTCACCTGCAACATCACCCACCAATACTTTTGTTGATTGTCAAGGGTTGCATGGGGCCTTCCTTCCCATTCCCTGCCACCCCTCCCCACTGCAGAAGAGATGCCAGCCCTTCTGCACCAAGGAAGAGGAGAATCTGGCTTCCATCAAGCTGCTGCTTTCCCCAGATGACAAGGGACTTGCCAAAGTTGTCTCGTCCCACTAGCACACAGGCCCCTTACTTCAGATGATCACCAGCATCAGCCCTACCACTGACCTAAGGCACAAAACCCCTAGCAGCTGCCTTGTGGGGGGGATTTGTCCTACTGAGTACAAGGCAGTGGTCCTTCCACTGTGTAGTCCCCTGTTCATGCTTCACCCATCTGGGTGCTGTTGCAGGCTGTGTCATGGGCCTTGCTAAAGTCAGAGTAAATACCAGTCACTGCTCACTGTTTGGCTTATCCACTCCCTCATTGTATCTTCTGTAGACAATGCTTCTTAACACAGACTCTGCTAGTAGGCTTGGGAACTGGTAAGCTTGAGGACACATCTTACTCCTGGGAACTGAGGGAAAACATTATTCCACAGTTTATAGGTCTGTTTTCTTCCTCCTGATGATTCTTCACCACCTTATATGTGCTGTTAGCATTTTACCTCCCTTCTAACTTGGACACACATTTCCTTTTAAAGTGTGAGAGCCTCCTAAGTTACAGCAGGTAACTCTGCTTCCTTTCACTCCTTCAAAACTGATATAATGTCAAAACAGTTTAATTTTATTTTTTCCCACTGCAGGATATTTGCAGGTTTTTGTTGTGGTTTGTTTTGGTTGTTTTTTGTTGTTGTTGTTGTTGTTGTTTTGTTTTGTTTGTTTATTTTTGTTTGTGTTTTTGTGGGGTTTTTGTTTGTTTGTTTGTTTTTCAACAACACCCCTAGCCATACACACAGCAAACTTATCAGCTCAATAAATTCTGATGTCACTTTCATTACAAAAATGTATATTTTTGAAATGAACAATACAGGGACTTCACTCAAAATCCACCATTATTTCTGACCAGACTGCAAATAGAGCAAGACATGCCTTACAGAACTGCAATCTTAAATAACTGTTTCTGTATGGATCTTCCAGATGTTGAATTTGTTTTCCTCACACAATACCATGTAAAAAAAAAAAAAGAATCATTTTATTCTTCCACATACACTTATAAAAAAAATAGAACTTGATTTCCCACTAGCTTGCGTGCCTATTTGCTCTGATATGATATGACCCATGATCTCATTTCTACTATCTGCTTCCCAAGTATTAATTGCTGAAAAAAAATTCAAAGCTGAACTGCTTTTTCTAACTGTACTCCTCTCACATCAAAGCAAGACAGTTACCACACACACCACATTTTTTCATCTCTACACTTACATACATGTAAATATCAGAACATGGACAGATGAAGCTGAGATTAAGGAGGAGAAAAATTTGCCTTTGGGCTCATATGACTCAGACTTTCAGTAAAATACTGTCAGGTTCTTGTGAATAGAAAAGTTTCAAGCTCTCTGTCTCCACGCTGGTTTAGAAACAACATATTAATTCCAAATCAGTGTTTCACTGCCCTTTTCCTTTAAAGAAACTGGAATATACAGCAAGATAGGTGTGGTCAAATTTTAATTCCCTAGTCACACGCTCTGCAGTGGTAGCCTTACTGGAATTGTTCAACAACTGTGTTGCCTGAGCATTTTGTAGTCACTGCTCTCCCAAAGCCAGTTAAATAACCAGCTTAATTCTGGGGACAACACATTATTAGATTTCAAAGTTTCCCTTTGAATAGCACATCTTTCCAAAACACAACAACAATAGACTGTTTGTGGGTTTTTGTAAGCAACAAAACAAAAACCAACCAACCAAAAACAAACAAAACAAAATAAACAAAAACCCTACCAAAAAAAAAAACAAAACAACCCACACCAAAACCTAAAAGCCTAAAATTGCTAGAAGAAGTAGGCACACAATGATTATTCTGGGGTTACTGTACAACTTGGACAGTTTATAGTTTGCTTTCTAGAAGCTTCTGCTCTGATTTAAAATGCACAGGAAGGACTCTGCGCCCAATCACACACACTTTCCAATTCTGATCAACACATTTTCCCACCTCAGAACTTCTGTAAAACATTCTCATAATTGAAGAGAAAAAAAATATATATACAAAAAAAAGAAAAAAAATCACATTGTAGAACCCATTAAGAAGAGCACCGGGTATCTTAAAATCAGGCATCAGATCTTGGATCTAATCTTATCTTCAAGGGGAAAGATTCCTGTCCAACAAAAGAAAAAAAAAGAGAGGGACACTCTCTGTAACCCTGCAAGAATAAGTTCTATCCTTCATATTTAAATCACTTAGCTTATGTAGGCTTTACGTAAAGTTAAGAATAGTGTTCATTTAGAGAAATAAGCCTAAAAAGAAAAAGCAGGTAAGGAAGATACGTGGCTCATCAACAGAAAATTAAGATTTTATTTTTTTTTTTTATGTCCTTGAACACTGATTTTTGAGAAAACAACAGAAAATAGGACTGTTGAGGGGTTTTTTTTGCTGCTTGTGTAAATGATAATGCTATACATATGTGGTGTTGTAGTGGAGACACTTGTGTGAAAGGAATGGTACAGAAACTTACTGCAGTGCTGGTGATCACCACCACTCCTATTTACAGAGATTTGAGTCAGTAAATCTGGATTCTAAAAACCCTTGCTCAGCTGATACCCATGGCTATAGATAAGAACTCTGCAAGCCCTAACAATATTTAGATGCATGACAGTTATTTCTGCACATCCATAAATGTATCAAAAAAGTTTCAAATCAACTGAGCATCTTGGACTATTGTTCATGCATCAACACAAATGAGAAATGACACATTCTTTTGCCTAAGTCCTTGAGTGCTCAGTCTTGTAATAAATCTCAGAGCTCATTGGATATTCCTCAACAACATCTATGTCCCACCAGATTACAGCTTTTTTTCAGAGTGAATTCAAAGAAGAGGTAAGGCATAAAACACTGTATCAGTTCTTAGAGCTCTAACCTAGGAAATGGGATTCACAGGTTCAACTCCTTCCTCATTTTTTTGAACAAGTAACTTTCCCTCACACAAAGCCTAGATCATAATTTTTCATAATACATCATATTTTAAAATGGCAGCTTGAGCTGCATTCAGGGGTACTATTCAGCAGTTTCAGGAAAAAGACATTACAAAGCAATACAATCCAATTCAGGTTCTTGAAGAATGCAAAAGTAGTTTTTGTTACAGTATTAAACTGACAGTACAGCACCCATCAATATATTTCTGCTCTTTGGACTTCAAAGGAAAACGTGAAAATCCTTATACAACCCAAAATAGTGAAGAGCACAAAAAATCTTTTCTTCTCTATACCAGCACAACTGTTCCCTTCCATAAATGTAGAGTATAATTTAACCTTGGAATGTTTATAACCTCTGTTCCTAAAAAAAAAAATGAACTTTCACCATAAAGAATTAATCTCAATTTAGATACTAGATATTTATATGAATCCACTTGAGTAATTTCCAGATGGCAGTCTTTAATCACAGGAACACTGAGATTCCCTCACTCCTCCTACTGTCAATCTCNACCGAAATACAAAGCAAAAAAAAAAAAAAAAAAAAAAGGAGGAAAAGCAATTCATGTAAAGATACTCTAGTTTCACTTTAAAATATGGAAAAAAGTTATTTGGAAGATAACAGTTACAGCAAAGGTGGCAATTTCTATTCCTAGCTTTCCACGCATCACATAAACCAACTTATATCCGGCTTTTATTTCTGGGACTTTGGCCCAAGCAAAGTATGTACGTCAGTTTGTTACTCTGAGTTCTTCTGTATGTCACATCCATAAACTTCTGTAAAGAAGACAGATAGAAACAGCTTAAGTAGCGATTTTTAAGTCGCTTTCATTTCAGTCACCCTCCTAGTTCTACTTGGAATCCAAACCCTCTGCAGTCAGACTACAAGTAAAATCCAGAAGTACTTATATCACTCAGCTCCAAAAATACCAATGTCTTAAACTGGTGATGTCCACATTTAAGGAGGAGTTTTTTCTGATTAAACAACATGGCCCAATGAGATTTCTACAGATAGGGTTGGCTGTGGGTATTCATTCGCTCTTTCTGTGGCAGTTCCTTCCAAGATCACCGATTTCAATGGAAAAGGACCAAGTTAATTTATAACAAGGTCTCAAGTAAAAGCAAGTCAATTTGTATTTAATTACATCCTGCATAAAAAGTCTCATGTGACTCCACAGCTTTTGTTGTTGCCTCAGTTTCTTGTTTCCTGGATTTTTCTACAACTATCACTGTCATGGAAAAAAAAGCTGGTGAAGGTTGTAGACCATAAGTCTTATCAGGAGTGGCTGAGAGAACCGAGGTTATTTAGCCTGGAGAAAAGGAGGCTCGGGGGAGACCTTATCACTCTCTACAACTGCCTGAAAGGACGTTGCAGCAAGGTGAGAATCAGGCTGTTCTCTGAAGCAACAAGTGATAAGACAAGAGAAAATGATGTCCTGTTGTACCAGTGGAGGTTTAGATTGGACTCCAGGAAAAAATTCTTCACCAAAATGTTGTCAGGCACTGGGACAGTCTGCCCAGGGAATGCGTGGAGTCACCATCCCTGGAGGTATTTAAAAGACAAGTAGCTGTGGTGTCGAGGAACATCATTTAGTGGTGAACTTATCAGTGTTAGGGTAATGGCTGGACCTGATGATCTTCAAGGTCTTTTCCAACCTAAATGATTCTATGACTCTGGTTTTCTGACTCTTTTGACATAAAGTTTTTAACTCCTCCATGGGCTCACCTGTCCCACTCCAAATCATGTGCTACAGTATTTTCCTCGAGACTTCTGCAAATAACATCAATAAATGGAAATAGGTATTTTTCTCCTCAACTCTACACTTTTACACCCTAATATCTTCCTTTCTCTCAACAAATCCATCAGACTTCTTTTTATGTGTTTGGGAAGACCACCACAGCAGTATAGGCACAAGGAGAAGTTGGGGGGCAGAGGGAAGAGGGCTAGCAGAGGGAATGACTGGACAACCCTGCACTATATAACTGCAGTAGCTGTCCACTGGCAGAAAATAAAATGGTGTTTACTTTTTGGATAGGCATTTTTCAAAGAATAAGATTGACAGAACCAAGTACCAACTCTTTCCTCCTAGCAAAGAATCCAGATATCTGTACCAAAACAGAATAAAGAGACTTTCAAATTTTCACATAAAACAATCAGTTAATTCTGAAGGGGAGAACATAAAAGGGAACAAATAAATCTATATATGAAAACTATAGTCTCATCCTTAAAGAAAGGCCACGACTGAACTAATCTGAGCCACATTTTAAATCTGTGCTTAAGTATCTCTTTGCTTCTCTTTCTGTGTCTGCATAAATCAAGCCTTTGGAAAGTCTTCACTGATCTTTAAAAGTCCCACAAGAAGTTTTGTAATGTTTTTACTCTTCAAGTTCGCTCATTTACTCCATCTGCACCAGAGATACAGATAGCATAACCTAATTTAAAGCTTTCTCTATCTAGCATATGCCATTGTAAAAGTGCAAAAAAAAAAATTTTTTAAATCAGATACACCCATATGTTAACAGACAACAGAGGGACGGGATTTGTTTCAGGACAGGAAAATGTCTCCTCTTTTCCACACTCACCAAAAACCTATATTTGTGACACAATGTCACTTTATCTAACCCTAGAATCATAGAAACATTCAGGTTGGAAAAGACCCTTGGGCCGTTCTGTCCAGCCAGTGCTTGATCCTGCAGCTCGTATGCTCATCCAGGCCATGAGCAGACAGCTTTTCCATAAGAATTTTATGGGAAACAGTGTCAAATGTTTTTTTGAAAGTCTAGGTTGACAATATCCACAGCGTCTCCCTCATCCAATAGTTGGGTCATCTCGTTATAGATAGAAATCAGGTTTGTCAGGCAGGATCTGCCTGATCAGGCCCTTGCTGACTGGGCCTGATCTTCTGGTTATCCTCTCTATGGCTTGTAATGGGACTCATGATGATCTGCTCCATGACCTTCCCTGGTACCAAGGTCAGAGTGACAGGTCTCTAGTTTCCCAGCTCCTCCTTTCTGCCTTTCTTTTAGATGGGTGTTACATTGGCTACCCTCCAGTCCATTGGGACCTCCCCAGTTATCCGGGACTTCAGGTAAA
>VWZY01003720.1:1053678-1070165 GCA_013399075.1 Chloroceryle aenea | reverse complement strand
TGATAGTCACTATGTCATAGTTTTCCTGGTGCATCATGGCTTCAGGCTCCCCGTTTGTTGCTCATACTGCGTGCATTGGTATAGATGCACTTCAGATGAGCTAATGATTCCAACACCTTTTTGTGATTGTTTCAGTCCAGCCATCCAGCCAGTTTTTATCCAGTGCAGAGAGAATTTAGTCAAGCCTTGCACTGTAAGTTTCTGAAGGAGAATACTGTGGGAGATTGTGTCAAAGGCTTTACTAAAGTCCAGGGAGACAATGTCCTCAGCTCNGTTCCCTCTCTGTTGTGTTGTATTCCCAGCAAATAACCGTGGGTTTAAAGTCCCCCACAAGAACCACAGCAAGTAACTGAGAGATTTCTCCCAATTACTTACAGAAAGCTTCATCACCCTCACTGCTTTGGTTGGGAGGTCTATAGCAGACTCCCCCAGAGATATCAGCTATATTGGCCCTTAACCTAACCCAAATACTCTCAATCATGTCATCACTATACTTGATTTCCGAGTTCTCCTAGCATTCTCTAACATACAGGGCCTCTCCACTGCCTCTCCTTCCCTGTCTATCCCTCCTGAAGAGCGTGGAGCCATCACTTGTGGCACATCCAGTCATGTGTGGCATCCCACCACCTTTCTTTGATAGTCACTATGTCATAGTTTTCCTGGTGCATCATGGCTTCAGGCTCCCCGTTTGTTGCTCATACTGCGTGCATTGGTATAGATGCACTTCAGATGAGCTAATGATTCCAACACCTTTTTGTGATTGTTTCAGTCCAGCCATCCAGCCAGTTTTTATCCAGTGCAGAGAGAATTTAGTCAAGCCTTGCACTGTAAGTTTCTGAAGGAGAATACTGTGGGAGATTGTGTCAAAGGCTTTACTAAAGTCCAGGGAGACAATGTCCTCAGCTCTTCCCTCATCTACTATGTGGGTCACCTTGTTGGAGAGGGAGATCAGGTTAGTCAGGCAGGACCTGCCTTTTGTAAACCTATGATGACTGGGCCTGGTTGTCATGTATGTGTCGTGTGATAGCACTCAGGATGACCTGCTCCATAACCTTCCCTGGCACTGAAGTCAGACTGATATATCTGTAGTTCCCAGGATCATCCTTTTGACCCTTCTTGTAGATGGACATCACATTTGCTAGCTTCCAGGCGACTGGGACCTCCCCAGTTAATCAGGACTGTTGATAAACAGTGGAGAGTGGGTTGGTGAGCACGTCTGCCAGCTCTTTTAGAACTCACCCTTTTCAGCAGTTCATCGTTGTCTACACCAGGTTCCTACCATGACTACCTAGCCAACAGGAGGAATCATGAGCGATTTGTATTCAGTTGTAAGCTAAACCAGCCAGCTCAACGTTGGCTGTGATCAAATGTGGTCCTCCAGTTGCAAACCCAGGTGGTAGCCAGCTGCTGTTCACCACCCTCCCCAACCTGCTTTCTCTTCCTCCTGTTATTTGTTATTTCCTTCCCAGACACGCTAATACAACTGTGCAGCACAAAGTTCAGCCAGAATGACCCGAGCTGTCCAACAATAGTGCAAGCCCACACAGACAGCAAGCCCTGTGGGCAGGGCCTGGGAATGAATGAATACCTGACCTCAACCTTCAACAGCTTCAACCAGAGAATAGGTCCTTGGAATCAGAGTAGGTTTCATAGGTTGGCTGGCAGGAGCTGTTAACTTGCTAGTATGGAAAAGACCAGTCCCATTTCTACCCTTTCCTTTGGACAGGGTCTGGCAATGGATCATCTCACTGTGCAGTTAAAAGAACTCAATGAACAAATGCAAAACTGCCAAAAAAGTGGAGAAATTTTTTGCCAACTGGTGTGAGGCAGGAGGCACGCAGCCAAGAGCTAGTATAAGGCCCACATCTTTTAGTGACTAAGTGCTTTTAGACCAGCCTAGCCTCTCCTGTGTCTCAATATGAACTATCCTAAACAAGGCACAGTGTATTACTGTAACAATAGGAACTAACAGAGCAGGACAAGCTTGGAATCTATGGAAGAGCATGTTTTCATCTTTATTGCCCAGACGCTTAGTTAGGCTCACCTTTCCTTGCACCCTTCCCCATCTACTGGAGTCACTGGAAATTGCTCCCTGTGAGGTTCTACCACAGCTTCCCCTTTAACTAACCTTTTCTGAAGGTCTTTGAGACTCTTCAAGACACATTTGCTCCCCTCAGTCACAGCCAAACCATTCTGGGGAATATTTGCCATCCACAGTCCCTTCCTTGATGGCTGAATCTGACTTTGTTGTTTGTCAGAAGATGTAAATATCAGAATACATGCGTGCTACCCTGAACTTACTTCCCGGCAAAATCCTTAGCTAATTAATATTATATGCAGCAAACAAAAACTTGTTCAGTATATGATATTTATAAATTATTCTCTGCAACTCTGAGTCCGTCATGCTAACAAATCAGTAAATTAAGTTATTTAGTGATCAGAGCCAGGAACTCAGATCAGAGACTGCTGAATACTGATCTAATCAGCAATTCAGTTGCTGCCCAGGAGTTCAAAACACACAATTCATTGCACCTTGGCAAAATTCAATATACTCATCTATGAAAAGGATGCATTGCCTGCATTGAAAACACCCTGCACATTTAAACTAATTAGCTTTGAGATTAAGAGCACCTAAGCACCAAATGTTTCTTAGACCCAGTTCAGCACATTTTCTCCTTTAAACACAGCTAAAAGATGTTTTGCAAGAGTAGATTTAATTTTCCTGATAAAAAGCTATATATTTTCCATGTGTTAGTTATTCTTTAGTAAAGTCATTTGATGGAAAAAAAATGTTTCTCAAGGAAAGGAGTAACAGTCCTACACATGAAAGGTAACAACATAAATTTTAGGCTATGTTAGGTCTGAATTTGCTGTCAAGATCATGCTGAAATTGCTCAGTAGTCAAAAAACTAAAATATCTTGGAAGGTTTTTTCCCCCCAATGACGCAGTAAGGTGGGTACCACTGCAGAATTAAGCTGGCCTAACCACCAGAAATTGTGAACAGCCTAAAATGAATGTGTTGCAGCTGGTTGTCAGCACCATGTCACATCCTGGATAGCAAGAGAAAAGAAGTGATACTAGTGGCCTTGCAGCTGATCGGGGGTGGTGATAGTGGTGACAAATAATAGCCATTAGCATGACAGAACAGATGTCGAAGGAGACTTGTGGTTTGACTTCAATATCTACCATTCATAGGCAAAAAATTATGTGTATGTTTGGCACATGAAAGAACAGAGATGCATGGGAGATTTTCAATTTTTTTTGTCTCCTCCTCCCATGAACACTGTGACATCGGTTGTTCCTAATTTTCACTAAGAAAAATCCATGTCACAGGGGCTGTGGGTCTGGGATGTAGTGCACTGTTAGCTCTGTGTCTGTGTACCAGAGATGCTGACATTCCCATAGCTAACTGCAGAAAGCTAGATTTCACAGCTACGACATGGCCTGAAGACAGCATTTCACACTTACAAGGTCACAGGAAACAGCCTTGCTAAATTTGTGCAATATCCACCTCCCATATGGAAGTGTTCAGCCAAAGCTCTCCAAGTAGGGAAAGTTGAAGGGAGGGCTGATGAGACAACTAATATAACTTCTTACAAGTGTTGCTATTTACACCTTTACAGAGTTACCTGTGTCTGCAGGGAAAATTTACAGTGTTTATGTTCACACGTTCAGCTTAGGTGTCTGAGTGATAAATCTAGATTTTCTGGTCAAGGAAACGGGATTGGGAACAGGTCTGTCTGTTTTGGCTTCTAATCTCAGCTGACAAATGCAATAGGGAAAAATGGGGCGAACAACTTTTCAGCAGTGTGAAACTTTAAATCATCACAGAAATAACACTCCAACACCTATTTTATTCTGCATCACCTCTGACTTCCAGTTCCAGTCTCACCACCTTCTTTCAGAGGCACCAGTCTCTGCCTTTTACCACCCCAACCAGATGTTCCCTTTTCAGTTCCTCTTCAGACTGCCTATGCATTCAGGGCTTACCTTCCTAGGTGCTTCAGTGAGGTCTAGGATGTAAAAGTATCCTTGGGAGAAACAAGGAAGAACATTCTGAAGATGGGGAATGCACATTGTAGCAGTGGCAGTGCTGTCAATCATGATTCACACACAGCACTTACAGGTTGTATTGGTGGTTCTCTGATGGGATGGCTTATACTTCTAATAGAGGCATCTGAGCAGAATGACTATTTAAAGTGTTGTTAAGGCCTGCTAGTCTATCTGTCTGCTACTGTTTCTCAGATTTGATTAAATAACCTAAGACAAGATCTCCTGGAGAGCATCATACTGAAGTACATTTCACAGCTGGAGACTCTGATTTCATAGGGTGACTGACACATTCCCAGCCTTTCCATAAGGAGCTCAGATCCTGTTCTTCTCCAGAAGCAATCTTTATCCCTCTCCATACTCATACTTTTTCCTTTAAAGGCAGGCTTTTTCCTTTTCCCATCCCATTCCTCTATGGAAACTGCCTTCTCATCCTTTTGTGAGCATGTCCTACACTTTTGGTCCTCTAGATGTCTGAATCAAAAGCCCTAAAAAAACCAAAACCAACCAAACAAACAAACACAACAACAACAACAAACCCCAAACCACAAAAACAGTCAGGCACATGAAAAAATGCTGTGTATGAAGCTCTTATCTCAGCAATAATGAATGTTCAAGACTAACAGCTACATTTGGGAAGTTTTCCCGGTTTTAATATACCAAGTATGATCAATATCCTCTCTGAAATAAATGTCAAGCAGCTCCCTAATTCTTAAGGTACATGCACTGCTTTTAAGGCTAGGTCTATACACTTGGTAGCTGACAAATGCTACATGGGACAATCTCCATCCCACACTTTAGACTTTATCCTGAAAAAGACTTTGCAGTTTCTACAGGAGATGGCACATCCACCCCTGCTCTGTTCACCCTCAGGGTAGTCTCCCAATTCACTCCACAGAGGATTCCACCTCCACTTGCTGCTGATATCTTTTCATATGCAGTGGCAAGCGGGGGGACTTTACTCCCACATGGGGCAGAAACCAAGAGGCAAAAAACCATTCAGCATGATTAAGAAGTGTTGAGCTCCCCTTTTTCCAACTCAGAATTCACAGAGTTGAAGAAGCCAGGAATGCAGTTGTGCTGTTCTATATCTATCTAATTCAGGTTTATGAAAGAAAATGGGCACAGAAAGAAAGATTTCCCTGGAGGGGACACCACATATAAAGCACTATAATCCTGTGCAGTCTTCATCTTTTCTTTTTTACCATGCCTGGCACAGTTGCATGCTAAAATCATCTAACAGCACAGCCTACTGACTATTTTTCTCCAGCAGACAAATAACTTGCTCTCTGAGGATCACATTGCTGAGACCTGGGGAGTAAAAACCAATTTGAGATAGTTTATGAGGGCTGGAAGGACAATTATGTACTCAGAAAACAAAACCTCAGAAATATTCCTATGCTGCTTGAGGTCTAGGCTGTGACTCTCTTTGTGTCGAGCCAGGTGAAGGTCTGATTCTTCTTAAAGCTGTAGCTGAACAGGTAACAAACAACACATCTGCTACTCAAGGCAACAATTCAAACCCATTTAATTTGTCCTTACTGTTACAACTGAGCTGTCCACTATCAGGAAGACGGGGAGGCAGAATAACCAATTAGCCCGATACTTAACCTCCTTCTGATGCATGCACCAATGCTCAGTGAACGTGCTCAAACAATTTGGGGCTGTAAATCCTGTTTCCAGAGGCATATTCTCAGGTGTACAACACTTTACACTTCACAGAATCTGGAAGCAGACTGCTAGCAAGATGAAGACAAAGGTGATGATTTAGGAGGAAGTACAGCAGGAATTTTCCACAGGTACAACAGGTCACACAGAGGTTTCAGACAATCTAGGTCTATGCAACCAAATTCTTAATACACCCATCTCTGTACCGATCTAAATGATACCCTAGAACACCTAATTCTGTTCTAAGCTGTAGCTGTGTAGCCTGAAATGACTCCACTCTTCCAGCTTTCTTGGAATTACTATGTATTTATTCTGATGTAATCTAACACTGCACATGTAAACAATCAGGAATTCATTATTGTGACCCTGGACAGAATCCACCCTTTTTGTTTACCTCAGAAGTAGGTTAGAAGTTAGTGGTTAAATTTTCAGTACCCATGAATATTTATAATAGGCTATCAATATGTTTGCAAACACATCCCTTAAACAGTTCGGTATGTTACTTGTATTTTCAAGGTCATTTCTCACTTGCAGAACCAGGTCAGATAAAATCTTTGCATCTGAAGAATCATAGAATCAGTTGGTGGTTAGATTCCTAAAATACTGGTGCTTTTCTGGGAAAAAATGTGGTAATAACTCTTGATTATTCCAAGCCAAATGCACAGATAATTTAACTTAATCAGATTAAACAACTCATATTAAAAAAAAAAAAAAGCACCTCAAAACAACAACAAATAACCAAACCAAAACCAACAAACCCACAATACAGGGAATGGAATAAACAATGAAGCCATGGAAAAACAATCTCTCTACTTAGTTATGGAAGACTCCTTTTGCCCTTTCCTATTTTTCCTTTGTAAATTATATATGTTAACAATTCTCCTACAGGCATCCCTGCCACCCTGAAATTCATTACTGTTATTGGGAGAAAAGGAAGCAGCATTGACTAAAGTCACCACTATTGGAATGACACTGTAACACAACACAACAAATTTCTCTTAAAACTAGTCCCACTGTAAGATAAATCTTTATGGTGTAACCCTAATTAAAGCCACACAAATAGGAGTACAAAGTGACAAAGGATTTGAACTCCACATTCAGTTTGGTCAACAGTCATACTGGAATGAGAGAATGGGATCACAGACAAAATGATGTAAACAAACAGTGCCTATGAAGATGAACGACTATATTAGCAGACTGTTTATCAGTATGTATGTGGGTTCTTCCATGGCAACAGGCCTTCGCAGTCAGGTCTTTTACTGATGAGAGCAGCTGAAAGTTAGAGCATTTTTCAGTCTGTACCCCTCTCTATTCTCAAGTCTTACCGGTTAGTGTGTTTGCCCTGGTTTCACTGTGTCCATGTTGCCAGCACTGCAGTGCTTCAAGCATGTGAGGCGATGTGAATATGAATGAATACACCAATATCTGTACAAGTATTGCTGTGAATCTGAGTTGACTCCAAAGACAGAATGAAAGGTTTGGCTCCTGTTTACAGCCTGTCACAGGCAGGTCAACCTTTCTGTTTCTTTCCCCGCTCTGATTTCAGTCCACAGCACACCTCCGCTGGAACTGGATCCATAAGGACCACTCTCTTTCTAACAGCAGCATTACAACAGACCTACAGACAAACAGGCAGCTCCATAATACAACACAACTGGTGTATTAAATATTACTGGTTGATTAGTTCTTAAGTAACAAAAGATAGCACGTCAGAAGTGTATATATTTGCCAGTCAATTAGGATTTGCCCACGTCCTGCAAAAAAGTTTTCCTACCTGAAAACATAATTCTTATTACTGTAACACTTTTACTTCATTCTGTTTCTTGTTTTATTTATTTTTTCTCCTGAGTTTTGAATTCACAGTTTAAGGTGACATTTACTGGTTTTGCGCTGAATCGTGTCAGTGCTTTCCTTGGGAAAATCAAAACCCAGCACATTCATTCAGAGTTTCTTCTGAGGAAAACTTCTGACTTCCCAATCAGCTCTGGTCTTGGCTTAGAGAGAAAAAGTTTATTAAACTCTTCAATACACATACTTCTCTATTTCATGCATCTATCTTGGATCATGACACCTAATTCTAAGAAATACAAATAATAGGTTGATATACAGTCATTTAAATTACCAAAAGTCCATCAATGTCTTCAACAGGCTTTAGAGGAGAACTTCAAATGTGTAAAAGCTGTGGCACATCTTCCTATTTTTCTCCCTGATAAGAGCAATAACTCACTGACAGGAAAAATTTAAGACTGTATAGAACAATGGTCCATGTTAATATTTATCAGAATATTCTTATCTATCTTGGAAGGGGAGGGACACGTTGGGGGAGCTCTTTTGCTGTGTTATGCTATGTTTCTATGGATATAAATAGAAAATATAATGGTTTAAATCACACTCAGCTTGCATCAAGAGAAAGTCAGGCCATTCTCAATTTAGTACATCCAGGACACATTTGAAATTTAACTTAAGAAAATTATAAAAATGCAGCTTCAGCTACCCTATCTGTTCCTGTTTCCAAGAACTATTTTTTTTCTACTTTCAATGCAAATAAAGTAAGTCCAATGACTTTGAAGTCACACAAATGAATTTTTAAAAGGCATTTCCCCCATGGGCATGTAACATCTTGCTAAAAAAAAAAAAAAAGGAAGGTGTACCAATCTAACAACAAAAACTAGGGTAGCATGTTTTGAGATTTTCTATCCTCCATCTCAGAACTGGTTAGGACTAAGAATAGTCATTGCTTATAGTTGCTTGAATTAATAATTCTAGAAGACGTAAAAATTAAAACTATTATACTGTGATAATTATATGAGGCACTGTAACTTTCCCTGTGTTACATATGCTTGTGTTTGCTTACTCCACTTCCTGACCTTCCCTTGAAATCCACATGATCCTTCTCAGGACCAAAATCAGACCCTAAAAGAAAAGACACAAACTGTTTCCCTCAATACATCTGTCTCTCCTTGATGATGATCAGCCATCCAGTGAGAATCTTGGGAAAGAGCTTTTCCATAATGGAAGAAATGCTTGCACATCAGGAAATCTAAGGTCCATTTGGTTGGAATATGAGCACCTCATAGTTTGTTGGATTTGGTTTTTGTTTGTGTCCCCCCTCCAGCTGGATATGAGTTTGTCATGTGCAGTAGTCATGTCTGCTGGTGTCAGCATGCAGATCCTGATTAAGCCTTACCATCTAGCATAACCAGCTTAGACCTTCTGTGTTTCACTCTATTATCTCTCAGTCTTGATGGAATTCTTCTATCAATAATCACCTCATTTTATGACAAAAATGGATGTTTTTAGCAATGCCTGTGGTTATTGCATTCACTCCCTCAAAAGCTTTTAACTTCTTAAAATTAAAGTTGATGATCTGATATTTAGTAATAGGTTTGTTTTTCTCAACTAGGTTTTCAAAACTTGGCAGGCCTAATAAGAGAAAATGCCGAACAATATTTCATCCCATTTGGATCACAATCAAGTAAAAAGCTTCTACCAAGATGATTCGGAGAACCAGCCACAGAAGGTACCACACACTCCTCTTTTCCAAGTAATGTCCCATTCATCAGTGCTAGAAGCCATGACTCCATTTCCTGCTAAAGAAGTTTCAGGTATGTGAACAATTTTTTCCAATAAGGTCAATGCTGAAATATATCACAGAACCACAGAATAATTTAGGTTGGAAGGGACCTAAGGAGGTCATTGCTCAAAGCAGGGCCAGCTATGAGATCAGACAAGGCTGCTTAAAGGTCTATCTAGTCAGGTCTTGACAACCTCATAGGGTAGAGACTGCACAGCCTCACTGGGCAGCCTGATCCACTGTTAATCATCCTCCCAATGAAAGATTTTTTCCTTCTATCCAACCGGACCCTTTTCTGCTTCTATTTATTTCTCTTCATAATAATCCCTTCCTTCAGTCTACTGGCTGTGCTCCTGTTAGGACAATTCCAGATACTGTTGGCTTTCATGGCTACCAGGGCACTCTGCTGGCTTCCATTCATCTTGCTGTCTCCATACAACTCCCAAGTCCTTTATAGCAGAGCTACTTCCAGCCTGCACTGTTGCAGAAGGTTTTTCCTTTTCAGAAGCAGGACTTTGAATTTGTTCTCGTGGAAGTGTGTAAGTTATATACCAGCCTCCAATCTGTCTAGGTTCTTCTGAATGGCAGCCCCATAGCCAATACCTCAACTACTCCCTGAGTTTGGTGTCAGCTTCTAAATTCATGAGACCACTGTCTTCCTCAGGTTAGTCACTGGAAATGGCTTTGAGGATGTTCTCTCAAAGACAGTACCTTCCTGCTCTGTAAGGAATCTTAACCACAGAAAATTGCGCTAAATTTTTGGAGAAGTATCAATTCCTAAATAAAGGATGAAAATAAATTGCAAAATCATTTGCTGAAATAAGGTCCAGACTACCTAATTCTTGCTCAGTTTGATAATTATGTTGTGCTTGGCAGTGAAGAACTGATGCTTGCAGACTCAGCAGTTACTCCTGGCATAAACACACAAACCACAGAGCATTTTTATTTCTGTGGGGGAAATGCTACTTACCTTTCCAATCTTCAGCCAACCATAATGTGCTGGAACATACCATTCCTTTCCTTTGCCAATAACAAGGGACTGATAGCAAAAATTATGTCCAGTTTCCTTTTCCTCTAGGAGTCTCTGTTGAGTTGAAATAAATAAAATCTAGACCCATACTGAGGACAGAAAATCTCCTTGAAGTAGAATATACAGAAGCTGTCATCCTCTGTCAAAAGAGGAAATTAGGCAAATAACATAGTGAAGATTGCTTCAGAGATAGGGATGAAATAACCTCAGGAGATTCCACCTCATTTTAACACCCTTGCTTTACAGTTTTATTGTGCTATAGAAGCATTATATTTAACTGGTGGCACTGTACCATTTCTATCACTTTTCTATCTTCCCTTTGCAATGTCATAAAGGTCTTTATGAAGCAACATACAAAACAGACATCACTTCACACACAGAGTCCCCCACTTATAGCATCATCATCACATCCATCTCAGGTAACCCACACAGGGCATTGCCAACAAAGCTCTTTCTGAACTCAAGCCATTGTATCTTTTCTGTACCACAACAGCAGCTGCAATTGCCAGGCAAGTTGCGTTTGTGACTTGCATAGATTATTTCCACCCACTCCAAGGATTTTTCTACAACTAAAGGAGCATTTCACAGACAGATTAACAATCTGGATCCTAGGTGGCTTGGCTCTCCCAGAAATTCCAGGAAATTTTGGACACTTAATACACTTTGCACCTCTGCTTCTTCTCCTGCCCCTTGTCTGCCTGGGCTGAAAACACAGTGTGACTGAGTGTCTTGTTACATGTGCAGGTCACATAGAAACAATAGGGCTCTTATTGGCAGCTGTTTTGCAAAACACACAGCTCATGAAATACTATTCCTCCAAAGACTTGAGATCTGCCACCACTTCAGACACAGAAATGCATTTGTCCTTCTGAAATTACAGTACTCATGAAAGAGGAAAAAAAAAAAAAAAAAGAAACAAAAGAACACACTAACCCCTACTTTTTGCTTAGTCATTCCATCAGGTTACAGATTAAGACAAGGGCAAAAACATAGGGTATGCCACTCATATCATTGGCAACAAACGAGCAGTTTTAAGATCCTTTTCTCTCATAAGCCACAAGAAAGCAGCAAGAATGGCATCTGAAAAGTACAGGCAGAGCAGGACTCTTCCAATGCACCCTCATCTTCTCCCAGGAATAATACAAAACCAGCAGCTCAGACAATGCAATTCTGCAGTCTATCAGATAAGGTACATTCAACTACCTGCTTGGTATTGTAATAACCTTAAAACTTCCTCTTTGCAAAACATTTACACAAAGTGAGCTAAAATACTGTATAGTATACTTCTATGCAACCCCTTTCAGACATGGTCCCTGCCCACCCCTCTCCCCAGAAAAGAGACAAAAACCAGTGCTGTAAGACTTTAGGGCCTTTTCTAGTAGCCAACACAAAAAAAACACAAATATAAAATCCTTATCTGAATTCAGTGAATAATAAAGCAGTCCTTCAAATAATTGTTTGAAGGTTACCTCAGAGGGTGAGATGGCTGCAATTTTTGACAGTCCATTTTTTTCTTATATGGACCAAACATTAGGAAGGGCTGACATAGATTGTCAGGGAAACTGTCATCTTAGTGTCACAAATATATTTGTCTATTTGGCTACTGTGTGATTCCCTACCCATACTGCAGAAAAACTGTAGTTCCATACAATTTGTTCACGTGCATATGAAAAGACATTTAAGTCTATGTTCCATTTATATCCCCAAAGTCCCATCATAGCAATCAGCTGCAGGCAATGCAGAGTGTTTGCTATTCTCAGAAGTGGTGTACACTAAAACATCACAGGAAACATCAGTAGGATAAGGCTAGATAGAAAAACATCTATACATTGAACATTTTTGTCTCTTTGAGAAATACTGTTCAAAATACACACAAATCTCTGAGAGCATCAGTATTGACTGCAAGTCAAAACACTTGTTGTTACAGTATTTCAGTCACTAGGCAAGGCCTAGACTCTACTCTCTGAAAAAAAGTCACCATGTCTTGCATCAGTTCCACTCCAGTGCAATGAATTACATTTTCAATAGCTACCCTTGTCAAATACCATGGTGAGTCAGCAAGATGCAAAGATGAAGACATACTGAAACACTACGATATTAGATGGATTTGCTAAAAAACATCTCTGAAGAGTACTGTATTGAAATGATAGAACTGAAAGATGTGGTGAGTATGAAAAAGAGAGCAAGTGCACACAGGTCAGAAGATAGTAGAGGTGCAACAATATGAATACAACTATGAGACTCGGTGATAATCATAACTGAAGATAATGAATATGAAGAAAGCTTTACTACCACGCTGACTAACAGACTGCTAGATAGATGCACCAGGTCTGCATGTCTTGTCTTTACATTACTAGCTACTGGCATCCTCATCTAGAAACTCACGTCACATGGTGGTTTTGATTGCTTTGACCTAAATGCACAGATTTCCAATTTACATAGGCAATATGTAAAAATGAACCCAAAAATTAAAAAAGTCTGCAGAGTTAGGGATTATGCCTAAACATAAAGCATAACCAGCAAACTGCTCCACTGACCCAAAGCCTAAAAAGCATTCAGGGGAAATGCCTCTGACACCTGTGAATCTGCATACATTGATGAAGTGGCCAAGAGGTTGAAAACCATGCAGGGACAATCAGGTGACACTGTTTGGTTCAGTCCTTCATGAACTGCTCACCAGCAAAGATAAAGAAACAGAAGCAGAGCACTCTTTGCTATTTAACGTTGGTGGGCCAATATGACTGACAACCAAGAAGGTCATGGCCATGGGCAGGTTCCAATGACATTACCACATGTCCTTCTCCTGGTACCAAACTACAGAAAGATAAAGAATGTGGTTACTATGGACTGAGAGGGGCAAGAAGACAGAAACATTCAGACAGTACTAGAATCCAGTCTCAGAAAGGACTGAAGCTGCCTGGTGTGAAGGTTGACCCACTAGAGGTAGAAAGCTCCACGGGATAGCGATGCTGCTGAAATCTTAGTACTACTGAAGTGAGGAAAGAGACACTGGAGCAGCGTGATTTCAGTGCTCACAGTTATGTTGGAAGGTGGCAATGCCTGCCACCTAGTGACTCTAAGCCAAGATAATCACGGGCCTTTGTAGTATTGTGGGGATGAGGCTACAGCAGCTGGTTTTAGAGTTCTATGTTGCAGGCAACTAACGACATTACTGTATAATCTCTCTTTCCGGCCAATAGAGAGAAGCAGGCACTTCTCTCTGCAGACTGTAAAAATGCAATCCCACTGACCAGCTCAGGTGTAGTTAGATGAGAAGATCCTCATCCTCAGAAGTGATATTAAGCAAGAAGTAAAAAAATAGCTAAAATGCATGCACTTGGGTGACTTGGAGAAAAGATGGCTACCGTCCCTCTCTGTAACATACACCTACTGCATGGTAGATCCAGGTGAGAAATAAGGAACCTAACTGCAACATGTGAAGTTTTGTTATAGCTTGTACGTGTGTCAGAAACTAAGTTACTAGGTAGCTATGAAGAGCCATCATGACATTCAGACAAAACTGAGACACTCATTACAGAAATGTAAAATTTGTGGACCTTGCAGACTGCCTGCTATTGTTCCTTTCTGTGTCCTGGTGAAGAAAAATAAGTATTCATTAAGAAAACAAAAAAGAATGCCTATTAAGTTGATAACTTGCTTGCATTCATTACTTTTACTCTGATGAACACGATATTCCTAAGTCTCAGGTACTGCCTGACTATCGAAGCTAAAGGGACAGTAGAATTACATTGGGCAGCTGATGTGTAGATACATGCTTACGATGAGTTGTATTGTGACCTGTGTGAGTGTATCTTCACTTCTCAAGGATTTCTTGTTGCAAGCCTTCGCAAAAGTGCTTTTGTTACTGTTAACCTTCTCTGATGATGTAAAGAAGGAATACTTCTGTTTCAGGTGTATATTACTACAAAAGAAGAAACAGAGAGTATTCAGTTAGTGCTTATTCATCACATGGTGATGGTGGAACTCATTAAAAAAAACAACTCAAAATACAGGAAACTGGGATGACTATTTTAATTAAGATTTAAATAACAAAATTGATATTTTTTTATATTAATAATTAATGTCTGCAGTTAATATTGTTGTGCTGCACAGTAATTAATCTTTCTAGTGGTATCCTGATGGCCAGTATTTCTACTAGAGGGCTTTCCCAAACACTACATAAGAGGGACTTTTTGAAAGGTCAGTTGGTATAGTGGAAGCCCTAGTAGTAACTTATGCTTTGATTGATAAAACGCTGACATTTCTTAATCAGCCGGTTAGAATTTAATTGTATTAACTTATGCTACAGTGACCAACATTAACTCAGGTTAAAGTAAAAATAATGTTGCTTAAACCTTCTATGCACTACACTACACTACACAGTACTATCTCCATGAGTGATAATGTGCCAAGACCTCTTAGGAATGTTATTAAATCTCTTTATTTGGAAGCCAGGAACAGATACAGGAAATGGCAACAATTATGAGCTTATTTCACTGATTCATGCTATGTGCAAAATACCAACAAAAACATTGGCAGTGAAATTTAAATTTGCTTTTCCTAATCATATTCACATCAAGACTATGAATTTAGAAATAAGATATTTTAAAACAACAATTAGGGAATATCTTTTTGGGTAAATAAGCTTTACTGAAAACATTTAAATTTAATTTAAAACTGACTGGATGTCTAATTATCATTGTGAAGTACTCACTAGGACTTTGTTCTTCATATATGCTATAAACTGGTATTTGGAAAGAAATTCTGCAGATGAATAAAAGAGACACAACTGCAACTGAATTTTCAGTCTAGCAATGAAACCTTTTTCAAATCACTAAGAACTAGAGATCATCCATATCTCCTAACTGAAGTCAAATAACTTACTTGACACTGATGTTGATAGCTAACGCATCTGATCCTGAAACAAAGAATTAGTGCAGCAATGATAGCCCTAACATGCAATGTTAACATGATCCACTGCAAATGATAACATGGCTAATCTAATGATTCACCATTATTTACTATGAGCAGCTTCATAATGATGACACCAGGAGTTTAAGAGTGAATTCTTCTGAAAGCTATGAAAACAGCATCTTATCTACATGCACTGTAACAACAGAAGAACTAGAAGCAAATGAAATGTTTTGTTCTTACACAAGTAAAGCATCTCTCCATCAGGGTGGTGTAACTGCATTAAGAACAAGTGAAGATATTTAGATAATTACCATTAGTAATTTGGAAGATGACATGAGACAGATGAATCAGAGAAAATTCTGTGACAGCTGCTTAACCAAATCAAAGCATTGTAACTGTCTCAGAGAATACATTTTCATTCATTCAGCAGATACTAGATATTCCTTCCTGGAATGATCCTAGTCTTACTTGAGGGAAGCAAAAAATGATGAGCATCTCTTAGAGAAAGGGAATTAAAAAGGCTGGATGTGTTTGTAAAAGGGCACCAACTGAACGAAATCTAGTTCTCATGATTCTGTTGAGCTAGATGCTTGGACTTCCCTGTTTATGGGTTAGCAACTTTCTAAGCTAAACAAAAATCTACAATCACCAAAACTGAGCCTTTTTCATGACATGTCAGATCTCTTCTCTGCATTTCTAAGAGGTATTATTTCCCCAAGTAGACACTGCCAGACTTTATTTCTTTTCCTTAAGAAGACAAACACTTATTTCCACCTAAAAGTTTGGGGTTTGGTTTTGGGGTTTTTTTTGAGGTTTTTTGTTTGATTGTTTTTTAAAGTTACTTTCAAGCAATGATACAGAAGATTCAGGTTTGTCACAGACATTTGCACTCTGCTTCCATGATGTGGTTAGTAGCAGTTCACCATTTCCGAGCCAAATTCACTCAAAACCAGGAAAAACAGCACTACAAAGTTTCCTTCAGCAGCTACTCTTCCATGTCCTTTTCCAGTCATGATCATCTTTCTCCCAAACTGCTCTTCTTTGCACCCCTTGCATTTTTTGCACCTCCCACAGAGTTTAGAGACCTGTCTCTAAACTTCCAGCCCACAGCCTCACATTCCATCTACCTCTTCCTATCTATACAACCCCCAAGCCCTCATACCAGTTCAGGCTCAAATAACAACTTTTCATCATTTCTATTTTCCTCTCACACCAACAAGTCATCCTTCTGTGCATTGACTACACCAAAG
>VWZY01003720.1:1031272-1053650 GCA_013399075.1 Chloroceryle aenea | reverse complement strand
CTTTTTCCTTGTCTCTAGTTAATTCCATCAGAAAAAAAACAGGACTCAAGCTCTGCAGGAAGATTTATATTTCCCCCTGTGTTCTACTATTGACATCATTGCTGCTACAATGATTCAAAAAGTTACAACACTGGCTGACGTCTCCTGAGATGCTCTTAAAAGACACAAACAAGGAAACCGTACTGCCAAATTACTTGCATTTTCCCACATTGTGCAGTACAATTTCCTCAAATTCAGTTTTCACAAACTCACATCTGCTTTTTCCCTTGTGGTACATCTCATTAGCACCAGCCAAACCAGAGGAACTGCACAATGCTGGGGACTTGTAAACGAAAAGTGAACACTGAAAGTAAATTACACTGTGAAAAAGGATAGTAAGTTTCATGGAGACTGCTCATTTTGGTACTGAAACGATTTGTAGGATGAGGAGCTTCGGAAGAACATATATTTTTATGCCATGATATTCTGCCCAAGGTGTTCGTATGCTGAAATGCATCTACAAGTTCAAAAAAAGGTTTGTTAACTTTTGATTATATGGCCCAGAAACTCCAGTTATGCTATAAACTTGTTTATGAAGTCTTTCATTCCATGCTTGTAATGTTCTTGTTGCAGTTTTTATTAGCTTTTAGAGCATGCTTTCCATGTCTCCTTTATAAGGAGATCACAGGGTGACTCGGCAAGCAGTTTCTCACAACCTTATTGCCCATAAGCCCATTCTGATCTAATCAGTTTAGCTGTAACTGTAAGGTTGTTTCACTGTAAAATTCCTGGAAGTCTCTGGCTCCTGAGACACTGAGAATTTATGCTTCAGCCTTTTAAATAGTTACTGCATCCAGATTGTGTGACTGGAACATTATGGAAACTGCAAAAAAATTAAAATAACTGTAATGAAGATACAGATTATCACTGGGGGTTGAAAGTATAACATGCAGTTTTCATATCAGCTCTGCTCCTAAATCTTTCCTGATCTGTAAGAATAGAAGGAAGACTTCTAGCAACTTTTTGACAGAAAAAAAATAAATGTAAATCAGCTTCTCTATCCTCTTTCCTCCTAGATGCCTAATGTTTGTGAGGGGAATGGCACTGTCATTTGGAAAAGTGCATATTTTTGAAATTTAACACTCACATGAGCCAGCAATATGCCTCTGATCAGGGCTTTGCTATAATGGGTATTTCTGACTGCAAATTTAGACCAAAAACTAATTCTCTCTTCATCTTGAAATACACTTGTTCTGCATTCACAAGGTTTACTGAAAACAGGTTTCTCAGACAGCTACCCTCTGCCTCAGATGAGGGCCCTACAACCTATTAACTCATTCACTGTTGATGGACGTCTATTATAAAGGGTATGCCACCAACATATGGTTGAAACAGGATGTGGCCATATCCACATCAAAAACCTGGTGTATCAGAGGATGCCAAAATGTTTGTTTGTCTTACATTTAGCCTGAATAGCATCTGGTAGGGAGAAAAGCTTTGCAATTAAAACATAGTCTAGGAAGACAGGTTACCCAGCTCACCTCTGATACAGTTTGGAAGGGACATCAAAAGCACCCATATACCTTGCAGAGGTTGGATGCTACTAAATGAGTCAATGCTTGGCTGGGAGGTTTTTTTAATTTTTTTTTTTAATCTACTTTATTTTGAAGTATTTTCATAAAGATGTGAGCAAAAGTATGTTTTCCTTTAAAATAGTATCAATTAAGTACTAGAAGAATGATGTGCAATATATTGACTCTAACCCAAAGAAGTTAATTTTGCTAGGCAAGAAAGGAGATAAAATTATATGTAAGAGATACAGGTATAACAACTAAACATTTTTTAAAAGTTTATGTTGCACTAGAGGAAGAGTACTGTGCTTAACCTACCATTAATTGTACAAACTATAGAAATCAGAAACAAATTCCATCAAATACCCTTCCTATTCTGCAAACAGCATAAAATCCTCTCTAAATTCTCTAATGGATTCACTGCATTGTACCAATCAGTTGTCTAATCCACACACAGATTTCCATTTCCACAATATGTTACGCTTAGCAATAAGACATGCTTATTGCCACCATTAAGGAAAGCATTCCACTGCATTCAAACACTCTACCCCAAGAGATGCAGTTTATTAACACTATCCAAAAAGCTCTCAGATCCCCACAGGTCTCAGGCACATTGCAGCCCCTAATCCTAGCCTTCAGCAAATCCCTGGATATTTATGACATTTATGTGAATTAAGTCAAGGCCCATATCCCATAATGACCATGCCATGATATGACATATCATCTGCAAATTTATATTATCAGTTTCATAGCCTGTGCTTCTACAGCACTTCACTCTTCACTGAGCTGCTTAAGACATGGTATGTTTTATAAATAATAAGGAATAGATATAAAGCCTTTAGCTGCGAGCAAAAATGAATTAATAGGTGAAAAATTGGTCAGAATTTATATTCACCTCTTCAGCTGATCACAACAACAGCATGTCTATTTGCATACATTTCCAGTTATGTGACTGAAACATACTGAAAGCCACCCCAGCTTTCATGAATAAAAGCATCTGAAATGAGAGAGGCATGAAACTCCCCTCTCAGTTCGGTTGACCCATAGGTCTTTGGTTCTGTGTATTAAAGGTTATGTTTCCAAATTGGGCTGAAAACCAAAATGTTATATATTCAGCGACCTCCTACATCTAGATTATCAAAACATTAATATTATCAATCAAAGCTGTATCTTATTACATAACATTTTTGGCTACAGAGAACTACAGGAATAGCCTCCTCCCCAGCCAGCTGCAATGACCAAGTGAAACAAAACCAATTCCAAACTCATCCCAAATTCACACTATGTTACAGAAAAGAGCATTTCACTGGGATCTGTTAATAATAAAATACTGCACTACAGACTGCATCTGCAAAGGAGGAACTAAAGTATCAAGCCTCCCAGGACTTCCAAGTTTCACTGGACAATTTGGAGTTTATGGCCAAAGTGTAGCGGGAAGTGCAAGCCGTGGAAATCTCAGGTAAGCCTCTTCCACCCTCAACCAACCAGTTTTACCCATGTGTACTGATATACTATGAGTAGTTCAGTCCACAACATATTCATCCCAAATTTCCATCATGTTTGAAAATTAATGTATCTTGTACTTGACTTGAAGACTTAATTTCCCATGACAACATGTTCCAATGCTTAGTTACTCTCCTGTCAAAAAAATACTTTATCCACATCATAGAACAACTTGAGCACCTGAAACAGAATCTCTTTTTTTTTGCCTTTTTTTTTTCTTAATGGTTTCAGTACTCACATCAGACGTGCTGCCTGAATTAAGCAGTCCTTTTTTGATATCTTTCCATTTTCATAAAGCACTTTTAAAAATAACAATGAAAGTTTGCTGTATTAAGACCCCATCTGTGCCTGGAAGCAATGAAGAATGAGCCTCTGGCTGCACAAGGTGACACCCACACATATGACAGGCAGCATTCTCTTCCTCAAACTATCCCCATCCTGATAATAAAGACAGGCAAGATGTGGGAAGAGACATGAAGATATCCTTTTAGGAGTAGTCCCTTTCCACAGGTAAACTTTTTTGTTGCTTTTTTCTCTCCAGTGATCCTATTGCCCATTACTCCTTTGTAGGGGAACAAAGGATGAGACCCCCACATGATCTGCCACACTTCAAGGCTCAGGGTGAAAGCAGAACACTAGTTAACTTCTGTAAAATGCATAACATTACCAAAAATACCTATATGAAACATCTAATTAACATTAACTGTACTAACAGAAAATTGTCATGAAGAAATTCACATCCCTGACGAGTATAACAAAGGAGTTCGCTTTTGTTTTTTAAACCTGGTCATATTCTCCTTACGAATCTCAGGTTCAGACCATCAGATCACTACCACAAACCCAGCATATAAGAAATACCTTTTCTGCACCCAAATGCAATGCTGTACTTGAGCAAGATCTGTATGTTTTAATACACTTATTTCTAAGTTTAGGATACATTGGTGATTTCTGTTATAAGTCAGTTAAAACTGAGTGTTCATGCATGCACATACATACACACATTCAGAATTATATGCTTCCCAAAAGAATCCAAAACGTCAACTATTAGAAAAACTGTTTCTTCCTTGCTCTGGAGTGAGATTAGGGCTCACAAGAAGAAACTTTTCTTAATAAACTCAATCTTTGTGTCAATAACAATTTAAAAATGAAAGATAAAAGGACAAGAGAGTCACAAAATTTAATAATTTAAGAAAAACAGTTCACAAAGCCATGTACCTCAAAGGCTAATGAAAGAAATGTTTGTCTTTGTTAAATGAAATCAAAGTAAGCTGTTGTGAAAAACTTGAAAGGTTAGGTGCTACAAAGCACTAGCTGAATATTAGCATCATGTATGGTATTATATGCAATGAAATAAAACTATAAAGTACATTGACATAAGCTGCCTTCCCTCCTTCAGGGTTTCAGTAATCACAGAATAATTATATGAAGAACCATCAATGTCAATCTTCATTTCTTTAGACGTGTGAAATAAAATGAGTATCAGTGGGAAAAGGGAGAAGCCACTCGGGGTAGTGCAAGTATAAAATAGAGAGGCTACAATATTTTTTTTATTATGTAGATGTTGGTAACAGATGTTCTTTCTTAAATATTTATCAACCAAAAAAAGAGCTCTTTGTTACTCATCTATTCACAGATAGAAGAAAAAATAGAAGACTTCATACTGAAGCCTCAAAGTAAAACTTCTCAGCTGTATATGAAAATCAGGACTGTCAGCAGCTCATCTTCAATGAGGCCAACAAAACAAGCCAGCTGATGCAACCACCTGACCATAAAATCAACACCTAACAGCCAGAAGGCAAAGTGCTACTTCCACTGTGCCCTGCAACACAGCTGGACACTGTTGTGAAAATAACTTCCATTAAAAAGCAATTATTTATCTAAACCCAGGCAAAATCCATACTGTGCACTTCCTTCTCCCGAAATGAACGAGAGGTTGAATCTCCCATGTCAGCTCTGAGCTGCATCCTTTTAATGGACAACAGCAAGGTACTCAAATTATTGTGGGAAAGGCTGAAAAACTTATACAAAATTGCATTTAAAGCCTGTTTTTCAGAAAACATCATTTTAAATGACAAATGGCATGGCAACAGTTAATACTTTCAGAGTGGAGGAAAAAGAAATATGTTGGTCACCTGGGCTTGAAATATACTGTCCTCTACCAGAATGTTATTCTTCTGGCATATCACCCAAACACTGAAACATGCCTGCCAGGTGCTTATTAGAGTTATTTATTTTAATGGAATTGTGCATAAGAATGAATACTAAACGTATCATTTATTTATCTGATTAATGTCTACAACACCTGTTGCTATGGCTCTTTATGAGAGACGGGAATGTAAAACTGCAAACAACAATGCTGGGAAAAAAACCCACAGTATTAAAACCTAAGGAAAATAACTGAAACAAATGGCAAGCAGATGAGGCGAGCGTTCCAGTGTGTCCTGAAAATCTCTGTTGCCCAAGCACTGATGGGCTGCCTATGGAATGTAATTCCCCGAGTATCAAGCCTTGAAAAGAAGACAACCTGCTGCAAGTCATGTAAGGAGACTGGTTCTGATCTTACTTGAGCATGGGTTCTAGAGTAACTTTCCTGAATTCCATGAAGCATTCCATGTGAAATTCTTCATTTTCTCCATGTATTGATGGGCTGTTCGTGGTTTTATGGTACTCTAAAGGAATTCTTCAGTTTCAGTCACAAGGTCATGAGGTGTGCCCACACAGCTTTCTTCAAACAGGAAGCATCACACAGTGTTCACAGATGAGCGACCTGCACTACCTTCTGCTTCCTTTGAACACTTCACAGGGATCCGCTAAGCGCTTGCAAGCGAAATGCTGAGTTGATGTACAGGTCAGCATATTAGCTTTATTTGACTTTTCTGTTTTTAAACTATTTGAAAGATAAATCTAACAGATCCACCACAGAAGCTGCAAGTGAAGCATTCATCTCATCAAAAAGTCATTGGAAAGACAGAATTTCATCTTTGACATATTTGTTGTTTCATATATGTGTGGTGCCTTTTATAAATACTTCTCGAGAGGGCCATGTGTAATGCAGTCATACAAATTCCTAGCATAACTCCAACTAAAGTTTTGGGTAGAACTACATGTTAAATTACTATTTCCATTCTAGTACCTTGATTAGTTCAACTGAATCATCTTGAGTATTCTACAGATTTCATTTACTGAGCACCCAGTCTTCAGAGTAGAATAAAAACCATAAGGGATTAATTCCCTACCTGTGCTGATATCTCACCATCATGAGGGTGGTGAGACAGTGGAACCGGTTGCCCAGAGAGGTGGTGGAAGCTCCATCCTTGGAGGTTTTTAAGACCAGGCTGGATGGGGCTCTGAGCAACCTGATCTAGTGGGAGGTGTCCCTGCCATTGGCAGGGGGGTTGGAACTGGATGATCTTTAAGGTCCCTTCCAACCCTGACAATTCTATGATTCTATGTCTATTTTTTAATTGCAAGTGAACTAGCAAAACTAGCAAAGGAGAACTGTAGAGTGCAGTCTGCAAAGCATACTCAGTCCTGTCAAACACCATGCATTTAACTCCAGCATGGATCTCTGCATTCTGCTTCTGCCTGAAGCTGGGAGCATCCCTCAATACTTAAACAAAGAGCAAATCTTCAAGGCAGACAAATTTGGAAAACTAATTTCTGCACATCAGCCATTCTATCTCATCTGACCAAAACCTAAACCAGCCCATTAAACAGTTGCCAACTGTGTGCATTCATGAAACATTGTTTTTAATGTTTACTTACGTTGCTGGAGTAGCCATTGATTTTCCATGGAGTACGGTAATTACGTTCTACCCAAAGTTTTAACATTAAGCATCTTAATTATTTACAACATAATGTGTTTAATGGTGCACTGTATTACTTACTTAGGGTAATATATCTCCAACGTTATGATACATCAAGCCAGGCAATAAAATTATCATGCATAGAGAGACTGTTTAACACTTATCCTTCATTGCTGATGTCCCTACTTGTCTTCTAAGCCCGTAATTCCTCTCTTTAATTTATTCAGTTGCCTGGAGGTTTTTCTAGAAAACTTTCTGAGAACGTCAAACTTAACTGAATATGAAATGGAGAGGACATGCCATACGATTTAGATTTAAGTTTATTACTGATGTGTTGGTCCTTTGACGGACCATTTTACATTAGCAGACACCTTAAAAAAATGAAGGCTTTTAACCAAAAAAAAAATCTACAATAAAAATTGTAGATTCCAGTAGCATGATGATTTAGTAATTTCTTTTTTCCTTTGTTTTTTTTTTTTCTTCTTTGCTAATCTCATTTATAGGGATTATTGTAAAAAAGAAAGAAAGAAAAAGACTTATTTCCAGTGAACACATAAGACTTCTCTGAACTGTATCTTCCTACAATAACAATGTGGTTTTGCACAGTGTTGTGGTTTAAACTCCATCCAGCAACTAACAACTAGGCTGCTGCTTACTCACTTCTACCCTGATCCCCTACCCTCTCACTGGTGGGATGGGAAGGAAAATCAGGAGAAAAAGGGGAAACCCCATGGGTTGAGATAAGGACAGTTTAATAGAACACCACAACGAGAGAAGAAACAACACTAACAACAATAATACTAATGAAATTATATATAATACAAGTGATGCACAACACAACTGCTCACTGCCCAAATGGCAGTGCCCATCTGGCCCAGCCACAGCTTGCTCAAATCATGCATCTTTCTCCTGGGCCAGCCCTTCCCTTACGTAGTGGGCATGATGTCAGTATGGTATCAGATATCCCCTTGGCTGGTTTGGTTGGCTATCCTGTCTGTGACCCCTCCCAGCTTCTGGTGAAAATTAGCTCTATTCCAGCTGAACCCAGGACATGCAGAAATGCACCACAGAATTTTAAAATACTGAAAGCAAATCATGGTTGACTTGAAGTTTGGGCTCCAAACACATTTTGAAAAGTCAGAGGGACAATGTTTTCTAAACATGTGATTTTTAAACCACTGAAATATCAAGGATTTAAAAGAAATATTCCCAATAGGATGCCACTAGTCTTAAAAATTCACAAAGTTCATGTTCTTAAAAAAGATGGACACTGTATGCTTAAGACATCTTCTTTCCTCTCCTCAGCAAATCTGTATTGTTCTGCACCCAGTCTCAAGCTACTCCAGTATTTTTCAGATAAGTAGCACTTCCCAATAGGAGAAACATGCACATGCATGGTGCTGGCAGCATGTCCAAAGCAAGGTGTGTGTGCGCATGTGTGGATAAATAAAGAATTTGTTAAAACAAACTTAGCTGTCTGAAGGTGCCAGTCTTCACTGGAAGACATGGAAACCACATAGAAGTGGGGCACAGGAAGGGGATGGTAAGGAAACTGAAGGAGCATCCTACCTACAGGAGCCTTGGTGGAGTGAGGTCATCATACAACAGGGAAGGAGATAAAGGGGGTTATTATTTGTAGCAATTATAAACAAAGGGAAGATGAGGAAATTTCATATCTGAAATAAAATGTTTCCCTGATCATATTCACAAGAATATGCAGTTTATGCAGCCTTCAGGAAGCTGTAGAGTATTAGCACAGCTGTAACTTTACTCCTAAAAATCAAAGGAAAGAAGACTCTTCAAAAGAGATTAAAAAATTTATCAATCATCATCTCTTTGGAATTTGCTTTCTTGAGTGTTTTAAGCCATACATAATCACTCTTCAAAATCAGAACATGTAATTCCTGAAGGTTGTGGCTATTTCTGGAGAAGTGAAGGTATTAGAAGATGGCAGCAGGGAAATACTTCAGATATGAAATATATAGAAAAGGGCTTATTCTCTATTAACAATTAAATGGTAGAGAATAGCGAGATCCAAACATGTGTGTGCATGTGAAAAAGAGAAAACACTCGTGTGTGCAAACACTCATGCCTCCTAAATCTCTCAGCAGTTCCCAAATGGCTCAGGTGATTAGTGGCCCCATCTCATTCAACCATATGTCTGCCTCCACCTTTAGCCTTTCCTCGACCTCTCTGCTGCAGAGGGGAAGAAAATGAGGTCATGCAGTTCCTCACCTTCCTCTACATTGCCATTAGAGCTCAGCACCCAGTGCTGCTGGGGGGCAAGGGCAGAGGGGAGTACACAACAGGGTCAGAGGAGCAGACAGTGGGAACTGTTACCTGCTAGAGGAATGAGCACGCTGCCTTGGGCTCGGTGCTTGAAGTGCTGGATGACAAGGTTTGGGAAAACCACCCTGCTGCTGCTATCCATAACTGAATTTTGGCTATTCAGCCTAAAAGATTTAAATTATTGCTGCTTTAAACTGATCCTAGGAGAGGGAAAAAAAAAAAAAAACTTTTTAAAAAAAGTATGTTTGGGGGGGAAAGCAACATCAAGTGGGGATACTGCATTTCCAAGTGAAGTAAGAAATTTTGAAAGAAAAATTAAGAAGCTGTGAAAGGAATAGATAAAACACAGGAGCTCTGAATCAAAGGGTGAATCACAAAGCTAGTAGACTGCAAGGACAAGAATTCAATTATATTTGCCTTTCATATAATTGCTAATTGCTAAGGATATGTGCTGAAGCAAAGCATGAAGTACTCTGATCTCAGATGTATAAATTCATGCTCTGATAAATAAAACACCTCTGAAGAGAAAAGAGAGGAAAGCTGTAAGAAAAGTTTAAAAGAAAATAATTATGCCTTATTGCAAGGCACATTAGCAGTATGCTAAATAGGAACTCTAAAAGCAGACACTGATTAGGATGGTTAGATTTTTTTTTCCCCCAAAGAGAGATGAGGCATTGGAGATATAAAAGTACAACCGACAGTAAGTGCAGGTGGACACATCCTAAGGTACGAAAGGAAATTTTCCTGCACATTGCAGCACAGATCATTAGGCTACCTAAAAATCTGCCTCACACTCAGTGTCCTAGATCAGACAAGAGCAACGACTCTGCTGGGCTTTCACTGCCTGGATGCCTTCCCCAGTCTCCTCTCCACATGTAAAATTCTATCCTCACTTATCTGGCCAAGACCAGTCTCCAAAACACTATCATAACACCAGCTACAAAGCTTGGTCAGAGCAGTATTTTACCACTGGCTAACACCAGCATAAGTCTGACAGATTTTGGTCAGGCTTATTTAACTCGATGCTGTGTCTACCTTGCTAGCTGCAATTCAATGTCAACAGAAGAAAGGAGAATCACTTTTTATTTTTCATTAAACACATGTTTTAGTTACTCAGGAGAGGACAAAACCCACCCTGAGCAGCAATACCATTAAGTTAGATTTTCTCTTTCCCTTTCACAAGGGTATTTGACATCAGCTTCCAGCAACCACTTCCAGCAACCACTTCCTTAGGTGAGGAAACCTCACTCTCTGCTCTCCTGGGCCTGACAAAATGTGTCCAAATATCTTAAATTTATTTCCCTAGGAATGTTTCTTCTAGAAATGGTCTTGGATGCTGGAATAGTTAGCAATTAAGATCTGACTTGTTAATGACAGTAAATATCTGTTGCCTATAGGCATTTCTAGTTTTTAACCATTTTTTCATTATATCAGTAATAGAAGCCTTGCTCTTACTGGCCAAAGTCTTCACTCCTTCCCTCCATCCACATACATAATTTTCCTTGGGGTGCAAAAGTGATTGCATTTGCTTTGTGCCTTTGTGGGGCAGACAAAAACTTAAAAGGTTTAAGCAAACTTACAAGGGAAAATGTAGTGGTATTTGGAACTTCTAAAACAATTTACCTTTCATGTGTCAGTCTGAGCTCAGCTACCCTTTCACAGTCAATCTCACCCAGCCATCTCTCAATACACTGCAAACAAGATTAAGCTTTTGTTACTGTCTCAAAGTCAATCAGGGTCATCTGCAGCAGACGAGGGCTGAAGGTAGTTCTTAACTTGCTCCTTATCCTTTGGTGATAAGATTCATTCCTTTTCAACTACATTCCAAACTGAGGAAAACATTTTTCTCTCACACTTGTTTGCAAACTTTGAAGGCTTCTTCCCTTTCTTTGGAGCCAATTCACTTTGAAGGACATTTTGTCTGTGGAACCTAACTTTGAAATATTTCCAGTCTTTTAACAGCAGCAATGGATCCAGCTCATTATAGTTATTTTAACATCTATCCAACTCTCAGCTTTCAAGAGATTGCTTCCTCTTCTTGTTACTATATTAATTCCACTACTATTACGGTTCTTTGTTGTTGTTGAGGGTTTTTTGGATGATTTATTTTTTTAAAGGATTGTGGTTTGCCTTTTAGACACAGAGCTCACCCACTCTGTATGGTGCATTCCTTGAAAAGAATTGTTATAGAGACAGACTCATAAAGGAGATAACTGAAGTCTGCAAAGATAATGGTTTTCATTTCAAAGGAATGTTCAGCTGAAGAACATTTATTCCCCTTTTCTGAACAAATGTTTCAGGGATGTCTTTTCATTGCAGAAGCACTTCACCATCTGTCCAGTCTTGGGGAGTCACACAAGATGCAGATCACTTGTGTGTCTACCTGTTAGTGCAAACTGGAGACTCACTTTTCAGGCATCTATCACACACATACACACACCCCCGCTGTAATGGCTGTCATTTACTGCTTTCATTTACTGCTCAGTATCACAGCTCCTTTGCAGCTCTGTGTACACTTGGCATCAGTGGTCCAGGGCCAACAAGATACCACCACACCAAGTTGCAGAAGGAACATATCTCCTGGCATAGCTTCAAGCTCAAAGTGGTCCATCTAAAAGGCTAATTGCCAAGCTGCAAGGTATCCTAAATTTTCCTTCGTTGCTGACTCTTTGTGCACCGATACTAACAAAGTGCTCATCCATGATCCAAAGTACAGGAATTGTCATGCTGGCTTCAGGACAGAAAGGTTCAGTGAAAGAAACTAGATTCTTGTCCAGGCTTTTTCATTATTGAAATCAAACTTAGGTGATTAAATGTCTGATAAAACACCTGATGTTTCTCTGGCCCTTCTAGGAGTTGCAGACATTACGCTCTGACTTACTCTATTGGCTTTGGTTGGCCATAAAGTACATAAAGCTTTCAATGTATGAAGTTAAGTGTTTTTACTGTGATATGCAATCTTGAGGGCTCAGCTGCTAGATGTAAAGAGTAAGAAAGAATGAAAGAAGTGTGACAGCAGAAAAACATTCAGTGTCCAAGAAAAAAAGAATGTCAAGGTTTAGATCTTAGAAAAGGGAGAATGTTAGAATGTTTGGTTGTGCTTTTCTGCTTCTATACTGAAATTTTGGGGAAGAAGGAAGACTTAAAAACTCTTGCACAGTTTGTGAGAGTGCTTCTTCTCCTGGAGTGAACAAAAACTAAACAGCAACCTATTGACTTGAAACACAGTCCACATTTTCTTTTCAGGCTGCAGTCCCAACACCATGCAGTTAACATAAGTCTTCACAGACACATGCACCCAACATGCAGGGTAAAACCCACTTGTAAACAGAATGGTAACTACATTCATGAAAATTTATGCCTGCCCTTGTGGCTCTGAATGCCAACAACAGAAGTTTAGTCACATAATCATGCTTTATCCCACAACAAACCACCTAAGCAGATTTGGTCCTTTATTAAGGCCAAAAGAAAATTTGAAAGACTTTGTCTTCAAATTGATTTTAATGAGATTGTGAGTTACAGCCGAGCACAAATGCATGAACCTTGATTTCCCAGTGCTTCAGACAGATATCCAGATTAGTGCTAGCAAGCAGATAAGCATCAAGCTATTAGGCTGAATCAGGTGCTGAGTAGTGAAAGAAGGCTACCTGGATGAGGATTTGGGAGGTGTCCCTGCACATGGGAGGGGGTTTGGAACTAGGTGATCTTTAAGGTCCCTTCTAATTCAAGCCATTCTATGATTCCTCTTACTTTAAGTTGTCTGTGCCTTTCCTGTGCTCTCTTTCCTGAGAGCTTTCTTTAGATTACATATTTACTATGTTTTGCCTCTTGAGGCTTCCGTTTCCTCTGCAGTTTTCAGCCATAACATTTTCAACATCACATCTCAAGTTGAATTGAGTGAAGCAACATATATAGTTAATGCATCTATGTACCCCCACATGCAAGCATACACAAACACAAGTATATAAAGTTGTACAGGACAAACTGTGTTTTAAATGAGTGTGTACCAAAGATGATACTTTGCAATCTCCCTATGTCACGCTCTTTACCTCCTGAAGACTTTTTCATTCTCTTTTCCTTTCTGAGCATACACATACATATGTGTGCACACACACACATGCATGTATGCATATAGAATTAAACAGCAGAGTCTTTGTAGCTTCTAGGCAACTATCCTGTTTGCTTGCAGTCCTGCTTTGATGTGAAGCAAATGCTGTGTGCATCCCTCGTGCACTGCCACCAGGGAGTTTTAAAATTAGTTTGGAGACTAATTCTTAATCCTGGCAGTAAGATTTGTCAGGTTTTCTAATGGAGGAAGCTTCCTGGACAAAATGGCCAAGTTACTGCACCACTACTTTAGATGTCTGTTACTCCCTTCAAGGCCAGCTCTCCACTTTAAAAGAATGAAAAGAAAGATCCAAATACATTCAGAGACAAGCAGAAGTCAGTTCTCCAGGCAGAGTGGAAAGACAGAAGAACTGATCCTCTGCAGAGGCATTCTGTAATGAAGAGCATATGTAGTGAGAATTTTAACTATGGTTACCTCTAGCTTGCATTTTTTTCCAGGTCCACCTGGTCTACAACCCAGATCTGCAACAGCAGAAGCCATTTGCAAACCTCCTTCTGATGTAGCTGGACACAAGTTGATTCCAGCTTAGAGAGGAAAACAGACATGTTGCACAAGAGAAAAATAAAATAAAATAAAAAAGAGCAATATACAACCAAGAGTTAGGAACTGAGATATGCCTTTTCTCCTCCCACCTCAGCAATTTGGCTTTATAGCATTAGTTCTGAGCAAAGTGAGAACATACCACATGCCAGCATCCAACTAGACATTTTCACTACGCACCTCTTAGCCATGGTACTGGAAGGAGACACAAGCCCTGACTGTACTTCAAAGATCCACCTCTTCTCATTTGGGCACCTAATACTCACATCAAGTTTCACATCATCTAGCACAAGGGGAGTCCATGACTATGATCCTCTTCACTTGGCTTCTGAAATAACTAATATAACAGCCTTGAATATTGACAGAGAAAGTTGCCAACAGAAATTCAATTAATTGCTCAGGAACATCCCTCTTTACTCATTAGTCTCTAAAATTTCCCTGTTAGTCAGGGCAACACAATTTTTTTGCATGGAGGATTTATAAAAAACATACAGAGCTAGAACCATGGGACCTTGTCTGCTTAATTTAGAGCTGATACTATTTGCAAAGAATGTCCTTCAAGGAACAAAACCACTGTCATAGAAGAGGACAGTGACAGGTTGCCAAATCTTTTTACTAATCCTAATCACTGCAGCAGGAAATAGGAATCAAGTGTCTTGAAGACGTTTCACTGCTAACCACAGACTAAAACCAAAACTCCAAACCAATCACTGAACAAGAACCCTCCGCGTCTATGATCGCTGTATTCCAAACCATAGTACCACTAACGAGTCATCTTTGCTCAGCCTGTACTCATAGCCACAATAACACTAGGATTTAAAACACTCTGACATTAAATCCTCACACCAGATAAAGTTCTTCTAGAATACAACAAAAACAGAAGCCTTCACAATTACAGGTTTTAAAATGAGAGAACAAAAGAAAAAGAGAGGAAAGGCAGAGACCTGAAATTCCAATTTTTTTTTTTTATCTCCTCTTCCTCACAGCTCCTTGAGTAACATTACTGGACTAAGCCACTGCCTTCACTGTTGTTCTACGTCCATTGTCTGCAGAGCTGCTGAACACAGCACAGCCCACTTTTAGGAGAGTACTGCTAATGCATTTCTGTACATCGTGCCAGAGCACAGGAAATGTCACACACTATAATATGTAGGCTCTTTATCTGAGCTGCAGAAAGCTGGGAGGGCCAGATTCAGGTTTGGGTAGGGAGTGTTAGTAGTTGTTCTGTTTTAATCTCTGGAAGTTTCTGTTCAAATTGCCTGTGTTGGCTACAGACACCTGTGAGGACAGTGCGCTGAGTCTCTCTCTCTCTCACTGACACACACACAGACACAGCTGGAGATGACTTTCCCAAATGCACGTCCATAATAGTCAACCCATGAAGCAGGAGCCCAGCAGAGACAGAAAGTTCAGCTAAGTGTTCTCCACTCTATGCCTCATAGCACACTGCAGACATACCCTGGCTGTGGTTCCAAACAGTGCTAGACAACAGAGTTTAAGACGTCGGTAACTTGCTTAGACTGGTTCATCACTACTCAGACCAGCAACAGAGTTTTAGTAATGTGGTGTAATAATGGGAAGTTTGCTAAAACCCCAAACAAACCAAAAAACAACACTCAAGGTGAAGTTTGTGTATACTTTGTATATACCAATATTCAGCACAGCCTGCATAAAGGCGTTCAGCAATGGCATAATGTCTCACTTGACATTTTTTACAGATAGAGATAAACTTACAAAACTTGAAATAGATAATTCTTCACTTGACTTTCTTTGGATACGTCTAAGTGCTTAAAAATGTCAAATGAGGGTAATTCTTAATGATGATTTTACAGAGAAATATCAAATACCGTCTGACATTTAGGATTCAGTTCTCTGATAAATGAATCCTAAATGGGCACTTTAAAATATTTAAAGGCTTATTTTTCCCTTGACATTGTCTCTTTGCACAAAGGCACGAGACAAATAGATAGCGAAGAAAAATAAGGCTTTGAAATGCTGCAAATCTCACCTTGCTTACTATAGTCCTGTAACATTCACAAAATGTCAAAGGGAACTTCTTGCCTCCCCATGTTGTACTGTTGCCTTTGAAGACAATAGATCTTAGCAAGTTATTGAAGCAGTGTATGCTCAAGGATGCTGTTTGAAAGAGAAAGCTGTTACTTCTGGTTTCTATAATAGTAGAACAGCTATTCACTGTGAAAGTGTACATGGCAGACCATACAAAACATAAAGACACACCTTTCTTTTCAAAGCTCTAAGTTCATAAAAATGGGATGCTCCTGCACCCATCTTATGGCTCCCTATATAAGCCAATATCCTACAAAAAAAAAAAAAAATCAGAATGTGTATTTGTATAATTGAAGACAACATCCCTTAGGTTTCATATTCTTGTGATAAGGGCTTGCCCTTTCCCTGCGCTAGGGAAGAAACTGTACCTAAAGCTGCAGTGCAGCCTTCTTCCTCAAACACAACAGCTGGATATAAGTCTGCATAAAGAACGGTCGAATGGCTTTGCCACCAGAAAACTACTGCAGTTCACCTACAAAAATAGATGACAGACTCAGACATTCACTACCTTGACTTTGCAGAAATACCTCAGGTCTCCATATTCCATTTTACTAACCAGATGCATTAACTGGAATCTAATTTAGTTGGCTTGGACTGATCCATAACAAAATTAAAGTGGCAAGAAATGTCACCTATGATAATGTTGCAAGTCAACCTAAGATATGAGGGGTTATAATCTTCCTTATCCTGCATTTGCAGTCAAGAGAACCTTAGACGACTGAGAAACAATGATCCTATGTGAGCAAATACGGACTATTTGACATCACAGTGTTTCTGGAAAAAAATAAGTAAGGTGTTTTGGAGAACTGTTGCATTTTGATACAAAATGGAAAAACTATTCCTGACTAGAAAAGCGCTCCCATTTTTGGTAAATTTCTGGCACAAACTTCTGGGTGTCAACGTGTAAAGGGAATATCTGCAACTGGCTGTAGGTTGTGGCAGACTGCAAACATAAACCCTGGAGACAGCAGCCTGAAAGGTGGTGAGTTAGCAGAAGTGGTACCAGAAGGGATTGTAAGGAAAGATACTGAACTCTTTCTGTCATCCTCCTTACCACAGCCAAACTTCTCTGGTGTGGAGCATGGCTTTAAGATCTAATGCATTTTGAGGTGCTTACAAGCCTACTGAAAGACATTCTGCAAGAGGATGTCCACTGTTTCTTCTCCTCTGAAAAGTTCCATGGGTTTAATGCCCAAAGACTCTTTATCAGCGTGTAAGCAGCTTCTCTGTTCATCTTTGTACTCTAAACTGCACTTTAGAGATAGAAATCAAGACAAAGCAAGCCTGTGATCTCTGAGGGCAATATAGATTGAAAATGCACAGTGAAGAAAGAGCCATTATTTTCCATTTCAAGAAGCTGTGTGTATCTCTAATACCTTGTTAAGCAAAACAGGAGGGAAGAACTGACATTTTAGCTAAGCTAGCTAATGTTTAAACAAGAGTAAGCATTCCTATTGGTTCTTTTCCTCAGCTTAATTGCTTAACACACATTAAGTTAGTATCGCTCCATCTGTGTGAACAAGGTCTGGGCTTTTCACTGCAAAAGTTTCGTACAAATAAGGACAAAAGAAAAGCCAGATCATTTCTTCTCTAAGAGTATTAAGTCTCTCAATTAAGAAACCAGTTTGTGCAGGTCACCAACAACAGCAAATATTTATGAAAGTACCAGCACACTCGACTGTCCCAAGGATTAATGAGAAATCAGAGTCCTGCATGAAGCATGCTGTACAGCATGGGCTCATGACATGATTCACTGACATGATTCAGCAATGGCACTGTAAGGAGAATGAATTGTATCCTTCAAGTGACTTGGTCACCTATGGGGACAGAGAGCTTGAAACTACCCATGTCTCCATGAGGAATTTGAGAAGATTTTGAGCAGACTGTAATGCTTCTGTCTGCTGACTGCTCTATCTCCCAGCAGTGTATCTGCACAGTGTAAGAGTTCTTGACTGTCCAGATCTAGACAGTGAAAGTAAAATAACTATAAAATTTTGAGTGACAACTATCCCACAAGAGAAAAAGAAAACATGTCTTAACTGACAAAGTTGGTTTTGTTTTCTTTTTTTTTTTTTTCAGAAATATACTAGTTTAGACATAAGGAAAAATAATAAAGAAAAACCCAATGGATGACAAAAAGCCCTTGAAGGGAAGCTGTCATTCCAAAATACTTTTGATTACACTAACAACTCATTTTTTTGTGTCAACATAATGCCTGGGGGCTCATAGAACTTTGAGGATCTGACAAAGTTTCAGTACCTTTTCTGTCCCAGACCAGTTTTCAGCTCTGGGAGTCCTGACTCCAAAGTCAGAATCAAGAAAGTCTCAACAACATAGCTCAAACCAGGCCTCTCTGTCTACGTGCTACACAGTTCAGAAATCCTGGGGTGGCCACACAGCTCTTGGGTAGCCTTTCTCACAAAGAACTGATACTGGGAGCAGCTTCTTGCATTACATACTAGCAACTGGCTTCTCATCAACCAGATACCATCAGATAATTTCACATTTGCTGGTGCTTCCAAAAGAAGAGTTTTGAAGCATGAGTTTCTGAAAAGGAATCACTTTAGACTGACCAAGAGAAAAGAAATCCCACAAGTTCTGAAATCTCAAAATGCCATTTCTTTAACATTACAGGGTAGCCCTGAAACTTGGCAGGAACAGGCCGGTTCATTAGGTCTCTACTTGGTCGTTTCCTAAAAAGAAACAAAATATTTACTGAGATGGATATTGCTCTTGATTTTATGGTTATGTTATTTTTTGACCCAGATGGACATTTGCATATAAGTTTGTGACCATATTCTTTGTGCACTGTCAAAGCAAGTTACCTTTACTGCACAAAACTTTCATATTTTGATGATATAATCTCTGGAAAAATCGTTCTTCATTTCATTATTTTACCAGCAGGTCCCATTAGGACTTTTCCTATAATCAGATCAAATTCTCTTTCCCAAGAAGGTACAGTAAAAAAGCAAAATGATAACACAAAAGGCAACCAGTAATCTGCTTCCAGAAAATTTCAGAGGATGTTAGGCATTCATCAAAAGCACAGGGGATGCCTAAAATTGAAGATATTCTCAGTCTTGTATGATCATATAGAGCTGATAAAGACAATCCTGGGACTGTCTCAAAAAAGGGAGATCATGTAATGGATTTTAATTGAATTTAATGTTAGAGGAGTTTTATATACCAGGGAAAGCTCATACCAGAGAGCTTTTAGAAACATTTTTGTAAAAAAAAAAAAAAGCAAAAAAACAAACAAAAACATCTGTATATGCATGAGTCTGAATTGCAGGAACAACAGGATTTAGATCCATGACTGTCAGAGCAAATGTTTGTGCAAGTAACCCATAAAAATCTATTCTATTGTTTCTGCCACCACAAGTATGTGCACAGGATAAGGATTTGGTGCAAAACATGAAGGAAAGTGTTGTCTTACCCTGTATGCACATCCCAAACAAGGGGCTAGTGTAGAGTCTTGCATTTGGGGAAGAACAACAAGATGTTCCAGTATAGGTTGGGGGCTGACCTGCTGGAGAGCAGTGTAGGTGAAAGAGACCTGGGGGTCCTGGTTGACAAGAAGATGACCATGAGCCAGCAATGTGCCCTTGTGGCCAAGAAGGCCAATGGCATCCTGGGGTGCATTAGGAAGGGTGTAGTTAGTAGGTCAAGAGAGGTTCTCCTCCCCCTCTATTCTGCATTGGTGAGGCCGCACCTGGAGTATTGTGTCCAGTTCTGGGCCCCTCAGTTCAAGAAGGACAGGGAAGTGCTTGAAAGAGTCCAGCGCAGAGCTACTAAGATGATTAAGGGAGTGGAACATCTCCCTCATGAGGAAAGGCTGAGGGTGCTGGGTCTCTTTAGTTTGGAGAAAAGGAGACTGAGGGGTGACCTCATCAATGTTTTCAAATATGTAAGGGGTGAGTGTCAGGGAGATGGAGTTAGGCTTTTCTCAGTAGTGACCAGTGATAGGACAAGGGGGAATGGGTGTAAATTGGAGCATAGGAGGTTCAAGTTGAATATTCGAAAAAATTTTTTTACTGTAAGGGTGACAGAGCCCTGGAACAGGCTGCCCAGGGGGGTCGTGGAGTCTCCTTCACTGGAGACATTCAAAACCCGCCTGGACATGTTCCTATGTGATGTACTCCAGGTGGCCCTGCTCTAGCAGGGGGGGTTGGACTAGATGGTCTTTCGAGGTCCCTTCCAACCCCTAGGATTCTGTGATTCTGTGATTCTGTGGCTACTCAGGGTATGCATTAGCTTTTCTTCAAGCAAACACTGGGAAAAAATGTCTTATTCAGTGATGCCATATTGTTCTCTTTCTCCCTCCTGATTCTTGCCTCTGATGTTTTCTGGCTCACATTGAACAAGTCCGCAACTAATAAAAAGTTCATTAAAACATCAAGGAGACATGTACAGCCAGAAATTTCAAGGGAGCATGTTTTTGTCTATGAATTATTTAAAATCTACTCATTTTTAAGAAGTAAGCACAAGGCTGTCGCAATGAATCCTTCTCACTTAACACAGGACGATTATCTACTACATTTGGAATCTACTCAGTAACACTGCAGAGGAGACCCAAGGGGACTAAGACTAGAGCAAGACCTAATGCTTTTTAATTGCTGAGGCAACAAAGGCTAACAGGGTTCCTGGCTTTACACTCCTACCAGGTAAAAACAGTGTAGTAAGCCAGCCACAGCTGAAGAGAAAATAAAAACAGATGATAACTATAGTGACATTAGAAAATCACAGCTATTTTTTGCTATCAAAAGTTGAGAAAACAAAACTTATTAAACTGTTAATGAAAATAAATACTGTATTTTACAATAATCATCACAAGTTATAGACAGTGCACTGGTCTTAGGTCTACACCAATTTGCCTGGATTCCTTCATAAGAAACCTACTTCCTTTCTCTTTTGTTCCTTCAAAATCACCTATTAATGAGATCAATCACTTACAGTCAGAAAACTTGTCAAATAAAAAGGCTATGCCTAGCAATAAATGTGATCACATCCCTATTATGAAATATCACTTCAGAGGTAAATCAGACTCAGGGTAAGCTCAGCATGGCTCCTGAGGGTAACAACTTACATGTCTTTCTGGTGATGAGACATCTGGGATCTAAATGACTCTGTGCTCTTTGGTTCCTCATTTCAAAGAAGGGTAGTGCTGATGTCTGAAACAGGCTGACACTCCACCCTGCAACACTGAAAATAAACTAAGGCAGAGAAGACAATTCCACTCTAATCCCTGATTCTACATCACTTCTGTGCTGCAGAAACAGCCTCCTGTGAAGCAAGGAATCTGGAAAGAAAACATGATGACTGAAGCTGATTTAAGCTCATAGTTTAATTTTGATAGAATAAACATACTCGGACACTAAATTACCTTACTTAATTTTTTTCCTCACAACTTTACAGCTTATTCTCTTACTGCCACAGCTTCTTTAATCAAAAAAGTGGGATATATGTATCCCAGTAAGTTCTAAACTTCTCCTTAATAGACAGTACAACTAGCAAGGAAAGAAGAGGGAAAGGAGAAGCAATCTTTCAGCAATTATGCTGTCATAGGCAAAGGGCTCCCCTTATACTGAATAAGCCACTGAAGTAATGCCAGCTCCTTTCTGATAGGGAATTTCAAAGCCACAGAGCAAGGCACAGACAAATGAGTATAAAAGGATCTGAGCTTGACCAGTGCCGGATTGCTGCAGCCGTGACAATTTTAAATTGAGCAGGGAACTCGTGCTTGGAGGCAGCCAGTCCAGGTGCCAAGCCAGCCTCAGGGAGCCACTGAAGCTCCCACCTTTGAAGGTCAGGGCTATTTACATAAATAATGCTCTAGGACTGCCTGCCCTCTAAAATTAGTACAGAATGGACACAAAATGTCCCGTGAAGTGCTATGGACAGCATTACTGTTTTACTGCAGCTTTCTGAAAAGGTCTGCTTACTCCCCACCTTGTGCTAATTTAGGCCTGATATAAACAAACTGATGTCTGTGAAGGTACCTCTGATGAAACCTGAAGAAAGCAAGTTCAAAATTAGACCAATTTTTTTTTGTTATAACCTACACAGATTTTGTAACACACTTAAAAAAAAACAACCAAAAACAAAAAAAAAAAACCACTTCTCAGTTATGATGGGGTGTGATGAAAAAGTGCAGAAGTGGGCTAAGTCACCCCAGTTTCTGTGCAATGTTCAAGAGAACTCCCAACATGAAGCAAGAGAAAAACTGTTCAGAAGCATGACACAAACACGATTCAGGAGCTTTTTCTCATCGCTTATTTTAAAACAAACAAACAAACAAAATGGTGAAAGAGTAGTTTTCCCCATCAACAATGTGTAAACCCATAGTTGCACCTACCCAAAATGACTAGGAATTTATTTCTTCACTATGTCCCCACAGTCAACAGCACTTCAGCATTTAAATATTTCTGGCTGAGCTTTGTGAAGACAAAGGCCTGCTGTTGGCATTTTGCAGAGCTGTATTAAAAAAAAAAAAA
>VWZY01003720.1:1002026-1030264 GCA_013399075.1 Chloroceryle aenea | reverse complement strand
AAACCCATAGTTGCACCTACCCAAAATGACTAGGAATTTATTTCTTCACTATGTCCCCACAGTCAACAGCACTTCAGCATTTAAATATTTCTGGCTGAGCTTTGTGAAGACAAAGGCCTGCTGTTGGCATTTTGCAGAGCTGTATTAAAAAAAAAAAAAATAAACCCATCATCTTTACCATTCTAAGGTTTTCTGAGTTCAAAGGGCCAAGAATGCTTCAAGGGACCCCAAGGCAGCAGAGAGAAAGGATCCCCATGGGTTCCCCCAGGGCAGCCCTTCTAGGTAACAAGGAAGGAATGAAGGAAGGAGCACACAGCCAAAGCCAGACTCCAGGGGAAAGCCAGGAGAGTTCCCAGGGTCCCAAGCAGTGAGAGAGTTAAAGAGTACAAAGTGAATGGTGAGCCCAGGGGTGCTGAGGAGAGGCAGAGAACAGAACTGAAGGAAGAGCAGTGTTTACATTTAGCAATAGACATGGGGACATACACAGAGACGGGTGAGGAAAATTTCCAAAGATTCTCTTTTAATCTCCATAGCATTCCTTAAAAATGGACCTATCCCAGATGATTCCACAATTAGACTTAGTCAGGAAACCCTTAAGAACACAAAACACTCAGAAGTTTGGGATTAGTTCCAGAAACATGATGGCAATGCACTAATCCAACAGTTTACCATTAAAATCAGTATTTCAAGCAGAAAAACCTTTATCACTGATTCTTTTCTACTCCCTCAGGAGTACATTTTCCATTGCTCTCTAGGTCTCTGTGGCCATTTTTACCTGTACAGTCACTGTATTTATCTGAAAAATTACAGATTCTAGAAAAATGAAAGGTAGCTTTGGTCCAGCTTTATCCCTTGCTCTCCCTGCACAGTCATGACTGCTCTTTGTATTACTGCCATCAGTTTTTGGTCTGAATCAACTTCTAGCACAGAATGAGAGATGAGATTTCTACCACTTCTTTTATACATCAATAGATCCCACTGCTAGTTGTGCCTTGTACTTTGCGACTGCAATCCTGTGAATTGCACATAAATCTCACATTAGCACCTGCGTATCTTGAAGAACTGCAAGAGGGGACCTTCTCATTCTGCTCTGTTCCTCACCTAACAAAATGAACTCTCCATTGCATGGAAAGATACCTGTCTCAGGGTATTAGTCTCCTTCCTAGCTCCAGTTTGGGTTACATGCAGTAGAACATAATGAACTATATCTAAAGAAGGCCAGGCAGGTCACATCTCGTCAGCCAGCTGCCCCTTCTGCTCTTTAAGAACTCACACAGAGCAGGTACAGGAAATATACCCTTTATTCTATCAGTAGTTTAACTTCTGCTAACAACACAGACCTATTTGCATACCACGCTCATAAACCACCTCTGAAATATCTGAAAGGCTATTCTAGGCTTTCCCTGAACCCTGAGCTTTAGAAATTACTTCTTCCAAAAAAAATCATCACAGTCCATGTTATTAACTACTCTTAGCATTGTTCTCATTTGTTGTGCCTAATTCTTTTTCTACAACTTCTACTTAAATTACATTGGTCAAATTTATAATGTGTTTTTATTATTTTAGCATGCTTGTGTTTCTTCCACTTATAACTGTGGTTGTTCCATTTGCATAACATTTCATATTATAATTCATCTCTCCTGGGGGTTTAATTCTGTATGATTTGGAGCTAGAAGACATAACAAGCATATGGGATTTTAATTTTTTCTAACTGTTGGTAATAAGGCTATATATTTTTTCTACAGACATAACTGTAAGGTTGTAGGGAATAACAGAGTAACAATCACATTAAATTATTAAAAGTATCCTTTTAAATCTGTCTCGAGATCAGTCAACTGTAAATGATTTTTTTTTTTACTATTAACTTTATCAGAATAACAATACCTGGAAATAATAACCAACTTTAACTAACAGCTCCTTATGATGGAATATTGTTACTTATAGGAGATACATTGTGAATATAAATATGACCACTTTTTTCCACCATTAATGTGTGTGAAAGACAATTTGGAGAATCTACCTACATACATTTCATGAATTTCAATTTGATTTTATGAATGATCTCTATTTTTAAACCTTTTACTGTATTCTGCCTGCTACTCCATGTACTCTGGAAATGGGGAAGAGGGTCAGAAGAGCTGTCTCAAAACAGGCTAGTTATTGAAGTTTATGAGTACCTGAAGCAATCCTACCTGGGAAGAACAAAAGAGTGGCAATGTCCTTGATAGAGGTGGTTTTCTCTAGCTTCTTGGGAGGGAGCTAAAAGAATCAAATTGCCACAGAAGCAGAATAAAGGCTCAGGTGTCTGGCTTGGAGACCACAGAAGTTAAAGGGAGGAGGGGGTGGTGGTATGGAGTAGGCCAATGCTTGAAAAAAAGATGTAAAGTTGAGCAACATGGGAAAAATGGAGAGGTGATTGTTTGCCTACAACAGCAGGTGAGGAAGAAAGAGGCTGTCAACAGACACTCAACATGCAATTCAAGCAAGAAGCCACACTAAAAGAAATCTGAAACTCTTCTTGGAGAAGAAGATACTGAGTGGTGACCTTGTTAATGTTTATAAATATGTAAAAGGTGAGTGTCAGGAGGATGGAGCCAGGTTCTTCTCAGTGACATCCAATGATAGGACAAGGGGAAACGGGTCAAAGCTGGAAAATAGGAGGTTCTATGTAAATATAAGGAGAAACTTTTTCACAGTGAGGGTGGCAGAGCACTGGAACAGGCTGCCCAGGGAGGTTGTGGAGTCTCCTTCTCTGGTAACATTCAAAACCCACCTCAACATGTTCCTGTGTGACCTAATCTAGGTTATCCTCCTCTGGCAGGGGATTGGACTAAATGATCTTTCGAGGTCCCTTCCACCCCCTGACATTCTGTGATTCTGTGTAATGTCAGTTTCTATTCTTCAGTGAGAGGGAGGCTGAGATTGCATTTTTTATTGCTTTGTGCACAACTGCACAGTTCTTGCAGTAGCTCAGTTAGAAACTACGTGGTTTGGGAACCTTCACAGAGCCTCTTTTTGTCTCCTCCTCCACGTTGTACTGAACTCAGGAACTGGCTTATTCACCAAAGGAGCTGTGGGATATGCTGCTAGTTGCACTGGGCTGGGGAGGTAGCAAAGCAGCTGTATCATGAATCCACATCCACAAACAGAGGGTGATCAGAGATAACTGTGCCTAGATGTCATGCCAGGAAGCCTGGGAAAAGAGAATGCTAGTCTTTATACAGGTTTGAAGCAGTGAACATTCTTGTCTGGTGTGCTGAGACCCACCAAGACCTGGCCAGTGCCTGTGCCCCTGCGAAGTTCAGTTGGAGCCTTCTCCTCTGGGAAATGACCGCACAGCAAAGCTATTCAGCAGAGCCTGGAATATAACACCAGTAAATCTATTTAATAGTGAAGTCAAAAAAAGATCACCTTTAGCAGTTCAATTTCTGAACTTGTAATTGCTTCAAAATGTCATTGAACTACTCTGTTATAAAGGCAGCATTTAAAGAGGCAAAAGCGAAGGAGTAGAAAGCAGTTTGAAGATTTCACTCTTTTACAAATATATAAAAAGTAATTACCAATGAGATCCAGGCACTTAAACCCATACATGTATCTGAGGAAACAACAAGGGACACACCTCAACAAGAGCTGAACTTCAGCCCTATAACTGCAGCAAGGCTTGGTCAGCACTATACCTCCAGGACTTATACTGATCTCACAGGACTGAAACAGCAATGTTAGAATGGTGCATCCCCATCTACAAACGTTATGGCTGCCAATAGCTGTGGCACAAAGAAACAAACTTGAGGAATTCACACCTACAGTGCTGCCAGGCAGCAGAAAGATTTAATTTTCCAACAAGCACCTGAGCAGTGTGGAGCATAGATTGTAACTCATACTGGGAAGCAGTACATTTTTCTCAGTGTCACATATACAGGCATCTGAAACACACTCAGGCAACCCATAACCTGAAACACAGAGCATAGCACAGCCACCAGAGAAGCAGTGGTAACAAAGATCAAGCCAGTGGGTCTCCTCATTCCTAATAAGCAGATGATTCAAATAATCATGACAAAGTACCCAGACCTTTTGTCCCAAAAGTCCCCAAATGGTTAATTAACTTAACCCTGCCCATCTCTTCACATTCTGGAAATATGGGGTATCCTAGATCATGCTGCCGAGTCTTGTGCAGCCTTGTCTGAGACACCAGGGAGGTCAGAGGACACGTCCACGTGACGCAAATGGCACAACCCTAGAACTCCCTAAACTGAGCAGGTTTCAAGTGGAATGTCATCCACATGGGTACTGTCCCACCAGCACCTGCTTCTGACTCCAGAGCCAGCTCATTCAGGTCAGCTTGTACAATGCTCCACAGCACAGAAACATCCACAGTGCTCCTACTGTACAAGTGTCTAATTAATATTTACAGAGAGTTAAGTGCAATGATAGTTAGAAGACTGATCTCATCATAAAAAAGTCAGCTACTTTTTTAATACTGCACCAAAACTTAGTCAAAGTCTTCCAAACCTACAGGACAATGCATTTAAATAATAAGCATTTCAGAGAAACTTCGTCACCAGAATTAATGCCCAATTCAGATAGATACTTGTGGGAAGACATAATCTCTCTCTTTCCAAAATCTCTGCAAAGGAGCCTAGTATCAGTTCACAGGGGGCAAAATACAACCAGAGCAGTGTTTGTTCTCTTATTAGGTCGTATTCTGCCAGAAAAACACAGCATTACCCAAACAGTTCTGGTGCCATTCACAGCATAAAGGGCTGAATCAAATGCAGTGGAAAGGCCTTTGATGCAAACAAAACAGGCCACTTTTCCCCTCCATCCTCAAATACTGGTATTATACCAAGAAAGAGAGAATTTACTGGAAGGATCCATAATGGGAGACAAATTTAGGCTGAAGAAAACATAATGTAGCTCTTCTGGGACATGAGTCGTGACAGGGTTTTGGCAAAAATAGGAAGGTGAAAAGCTAGAATAGGAACCCAGACATCTTAAAAGTCCACCTCAAATCTTATTATGGCCAGGAATATCTATTCCAGAGCAGAACTAATTTTCTGGACTGCAGTGCACTTCAAGAAAGTATAGCCCTTTTTTTTCAATCACAGCAGTTTCATTTTCTTCATGCTTTTATTAAGTTGGAATTTTATTACACTGAAATGCTATAGGCCTTCCACATGAAAGTGTGTCTCATAAATGCAGTTCTCAACTAAACAGTCTTCTAATTGCTGCTTGCCTTTGAGTTTATCCCTGTGGGGGCACTGAAGGAGGAACTGGGTGTGTGGAGTAGAGATTCATATTGAAGAAATTTTCTGAAGTAATTCAGTAAGCCCAGATCTTTTGGTATACAGTTCCAGCATCTCCTGTATTTTGGCTGTGTGTCAGGATTTATTTAATCTGGAGATCAGATTAGAATAAACACATCTCATCTTTTCCTAACATGTTCATCTACACTATAACTACGACAACCACAGGTCATTGGTGTGCTAACTTTTATTTGAAGATCCCAGGTTGCAAACCACTAAAAGGAACATCCAATACAGCAATCTCCCTCCAGCCTGTTCTTCTTCCCATCTGTGAGAATGGCAGGGTGCCCGTTCTCAGGCTGTAACAACAAATTGGCCAAGGAACTACAGACCTTCAGGAACTGGATGAAAAAAACCAATAAAATTTAAAAACCCCAACAAACTGTGTTCTAACCTTGGCCCTTCATAGCAGCCCTTACACTCACTGCTTTACCCTTCTGTGAACTTACACCAGTTTGGGGGTTTAAAATTAAAAATTGAGATGAAGTCACAGCCCTGGGATACATACAGACATCTGGCTCGGCTGTGCAAGGGCAGCAGGGATCATTCTGCAGCTATTAAAAAAGCATTGTCAGTGAGAGTAGCATTTTAAATGGCACCTGTTGGCAATTTATGCACCACAAAACAATACATGCAAACTATGACAAATACCCTATGCACTTTGGGTCCTCTCCAAAGATTTTGCTATAGCATTTATCAGGGAAGTGCTAGTGCTGGTTGAATATTGCACTGTAACAGAAAAATCCTGCCAGCAGGAACTGTATGGAAACAAGACCAGTGCCACTGACAGACATGCAGAACTACATAAAAAAAACCCCTCAACAACTAAAAAACCAAACCTCAACCAAATAAAAAAAAACAACCACAAACCAAAAACACCCCACAGAAAAAAAACCAAACAACACAACACCAAAACCTAAACAAACAAACAAAACCAACAAAGCACTGCTTAAAAACAAAGCACGGGCAGCAGACCTGAGATCTGAGCATGTCTATTGAAGTCATTGAAATGTGTCACTGAAATAGTGATAGAGGCAACAGAAGCCCTCTGTGTCTAACAAAACAAAGATACACTTCTTCATTTAGCATCACCTTGGGCTGCTCTCCTGATCTGCTCCAGCATTTACTCAGACACGGAAGAGACATAGGGGATGGAACAGGCCAATGTCCACCTCCTCCCTTAAAAGGATAATTTCTCTCACTACTAACATGTTTTATTGAATTTACTCCCCTCTCCTCCTTGTTTCTCTAAATGCCATTTCTTCTTTCCTAAAATTTCATCTAAGCATTAAGAAAGCATGTCCTAGAGAAGAAACCATGCAGAAACAAATGTGGGGATCTAATTTATGACTTTGTTTAAAAAGAAGGTTTTAAAAGAAAGAGCTGGTTGGGGTCTATCTGATTCTGAGTACTGTGAGACACTGACTTTCAAAAATAATAATTCCTAAATTTCTGGGTATGCTGAATTTGGTAAAAATAAAAAACAAACAAACAAACCCTCTTAGCCAAGTGCTGTGAGCAGCATGAGGGCCCAAGTTCAGATGTCTAAGGGTTCCTCTTATGACTTGAGCAGCAATGGTTTGAGTCTTATTCAGATGCCTAGAGGGACTTGAATACTTTCACTGAGTCTTTAATAGCAACACTCAGTTCCCAGGGAAGAAAGAAAAAACATGTTTTAGGTGGAAGAGGAAGGAGCTGAGTGGAAAACAAACAATAAAAATACTTGTGAAAGCCGATGAGCAATAAATCAATAATATATTGGTAGGTAAGGCACTCCCAACCTTCAGGATCTCTTGGTAATGTATGTAACTTCAGCCTTTTTCTCACAGCTCTGAGAGGCTATTGAGCCAACATTTCAGTTCTAGCATAAGCCATATCTCTCATTCTCTGCTGTCACAGTTGCAGTTTACTGTTGAGGTTCAGCTCTGGGCATGAAGAGATGAATGGCTCCAAAGGCACTGTTTAAGGTTATCTCAGCTGCAGTGCACATGCTTTTATTTGCTGATAGGTATAAAAGGAGTCCCCCACTGGATGCCACCTCTTGATTCAATCAGTGCTTTCCAGAGCTTCAGCACAAGCAATCTTATTTCCTGCCACCCTCCTCAGAGCCAGACAAGCTCAGAACTGAATCTCCAAGGATGAAAAAAACAGATGCATGAAAACATTTAAACAGTTCTTTCTAACAGAGATGCCCACCCAGAAGAAAAAAAAAATTAAGAGCTGCTATTTTTCTCTTCACCTCTTCACTTAACCTGCCTTGCCATGGAAATGAGGCTGATGCAATCTTTGATTTTGTCTTTTTCCTCAAAGCTTCTTGCTTCTTTACTTGCTCTTTTCTCTAACCTCAGTAGCTTAAAAACCTAGAGTGGTTTCAGCACAGTAGAGACCTCTGAAGTTCCTACAGATTTCATTTAAAAAAAAAAAAAAAAAGGAAAAAAAACCCCCAAACAAAACAAAAACCCAAACCAAAAACCAACAACGACACCCAAGCAGAGGAAAAATATCCTATCAACCCTGCAAGCAAGGGAAACAATGCAATGAGAACTTCTACTGTTTAAGACACCAGAAAAATCCACAGAGGAAGAAGCTCTTACCCACGTGGACTCAAGTTTACAGTCACAGAACAGAAAACTGTAGGAAGTCAAAACCTCTTGGTCTTAGTGCTATAGCCATGTTACGTTCTGCTTTTCAATGGTTTACTCTGACCATACACAGGACAGCACTAGTTCCTCAACAAGGAAGAAACAACACTTGCAGCCTCCACAGTGTAACTGTACCTGAATCCTGAACCAAGTGCAGTAGTCTGACATATGCACTTTCTCTCCCTTGCACAGATTCACAGGTGCTAGATATTATTCCCTTTTCTCCATCCCCTGTCTCTCACTGGAGCTACAAAGTTGTACTAGCTCTTTCCCCTCCCTGTTCACCAACAAATCCATGCAGTATTGTTACCTGCTGTTGAGCTCCAGGCCACAAAACAAGTTCTGAAGCAAAATTCATAAAGGAGAGAAATAAATGTTTTTTAATTAGCTACTTCACTGAACAAATAAGGTACAAAGACACCGAAATAAAAAGGAATGTACAAGCCTGGGAAATACAAAAAAGCTACAGAGGAGCTCATACTCAAAGGAGAGACAGACACAGGCAGGGAAACTGTTGGTTCAGTTCAGGAAACTTAAGTGACCAATATTCAAATACAATAATGATGCAGCAGATCTCCACAATCCTCTGCTGATTTGGTGAGACAAAATGCAAGACAGTTACCCTTGTCCTGTACAGGATAAAGATGCCACAGGCAGACAGAATTAGCCACAGTGAGAGCATGGACAGAACAGGTTGACAATACTGGTCACAAATTTTAAGAGCCAGAATGTTGACAGGCATCTCAGGAGAACTTCAGAGGTGTCCTGGGTTCAGCTAGGATAGGGTTAATTTTCACCAGAAGTTGGGAGGGGGTCACAGCCAGGATAGACAGCCAAACCAGCCAATGGGATGTGGCATTTGATACTATGCTGACATCGTGCCTGATATATGTAAGGGCAGGGGGTGGGCAAAGTGGAGGTCTCGGGCATAGTGCCATCAGTGCAGGGCCAGGTGGTTCAGTGCATTTCATGTCACTCACTTTATGTATTGTTTCATTGCTTTTATTTCTTCGCCTCTTGCATTGTTCTATTAAATTCCCTTATCTCAACCCATGGGCTTTTGCCTTTTCTCCCAAATTCTCTTTCTCATCCCACTGGGGTGAGGAGCAAGTGACCTGGATGATAGGATTTCTATTTTGCGTCCTATAGATGGCTGTGCAATAGATTATGGTCTTCACCTAACTTGTTAACAGCTTCTTGGGTGAGGGTTTGCCTAAATCTCATGATTTGGCCGAACCTCAGAAGAGGGACATTGTGCAACAGCACTGAATAGAGGTCTGAATCAAATCAGGCCTATTCTTCATCAAGCCCTGCAGCCGTAAAACATGTCTAGCTATTTTGATTTGGTTGTGGGTTATCCCCACCCCCAGCCCCAGAATAGAGCCCTTTGATATACTTCTGTAGCACACCATATATCAGGTGAAATACATCAGGATTTTTGTGATGAAAGCTTACAAAAAACCATGAAAAAAAAAGAAAAAAATGCAGACAGACAGCATTCTCAGACCCTGTTTTAGAAAAAAAAAGTCTCTCAATATTTGCTTTGGCAGTGTTAGAGTGTAGCATGTCAGACCAGTACCTCCTAGTAATCTGTTCAAATATTTCTGTGTTTACAATATTTTACAGGTATTGGTACTTTTTTGGGGGTATTGAGAAGGCTGTAGGGACCAAGAAGAATAAAAAACCATGTGTCTCAGCACCAGCCAGAAGTCCCATGATGCAATGAGGAGCTCTGGGTTGGTACCAGACAGCAGCAGCCTGACAGAACCCACGCGTTTGAACAGCTAGACCCTTTCTGGCTACTCTGAGACAAACTGGAATTGTGTGGCCCAGTAATGAGTGTTGAGGTATTTTCTCTACTGTTTTCCTGTGGGTTACACTGTGGTTTTCCACTCCACATCCCACTGCAATTTTCACTCCTTCCAAAAAGCACCATAACTCAAACAATAAATCAACATTTTACAACCAGATGTAACTCAGTCTGGGCAGAGTCACCATGAACAGCAGTTTCCCCAAGCAAAAATGTTTAGCTTTGCTCATTGTAAACTAAAAAGAAACCTTTCTTATCATCTGTGCCAGGGCAGCACAGCCTTGCCAGAATTGTAAAGCTCAACTTCGTACCCGCAGAGCCCTCCTTCAAAGACTGATACTGAAATCCTAGTCAGATGTGCCAATGTCTATTCTCCTATCTCTTCTACACAGGAAAAGGGGGTCTCTTTGGCTGCGTGACAATTGAAAAGATTCTGATGTCTATTTTCCACCCAGTTGACAGATGTGTAAGAGAGGCTGTCAACTCATTTCCCATAAAGAAATTTTTTTTAAGTCTATCACCTTTCAGCTCACATTGAACATGAACACCACACTGAACCCTAAATCCTTTAATCCCTACCCCCCATGTACTAGTTCCACTAGTATGAACCTGCCACATCTAGCCTAAACATGGACTGTCCAGATATTTTTCATGAGGTCAAAAGAATGAACTTTTCTAATCAGTGAAATACCTCATCATGATATTTAGTGACATACAAGTCCATTAAATTTTATGTCCCTGCATTTAGTAATGATAGCTACCTACAGAAAGGAACTATCACTGTACCTTAACCACATTAATAGACACAGAAGCGATAACACTTGATTTGATGACAAAAAAAAAAGAGTAAAAATTAAGCTGTCTCACAAGGGGAAAGAATACATTTGTACTTCTCTTGGTCAGAGAATAAGCTCACTATTTGATTGCAACTTGTTTGATAGCAATCTGCTAATATTTGTATAAGGGTCCTTGAAGAATCAGAGGAAAAACAGCACAAAAAAAGAGAGCAACATAAAGCAAACTTCAAGACATCTGATGAATACCCAAGGAGCAGAGAAGTGAAAATGATTAATGGTGTAGTATCAGCACACAACAGCACACTGGAAGCAAGATAGCTAGGTTTTAAAAAGCAGAGCCATTAACAAACAAGGTGAAATGACCATGCAAACACTGGTTGCTGAAGGACAAAGTAGCAGAAACAAAGCAAAGTTACTATTGCCTGCAACACCTGGTATTAAAAAGCCAGGGCAGTGGGCCAACGTGCTGATGAGAGAGAGTAAAGCATGGTAATTATTCCTCCCCTCTCATGAAAAAGCAGCAGGATTACTTTTATCCTGGACAAAAACTATACACCAGTGAAGGAGCATTACAGGATCAGCTCAGTATCCAAACCTGGCTGTCTAATTAGCATTTTTTGCCTAAGCACTTGGCAATGGAAAAAAAAAAAAGATGACATGGCATTTTGCAAATTATCATGCTTTTTTTCCTCTGATGGGCATTGAAAAGGGAACAAAAGGTTTTAAAGTATAACCCTACTAAAAAAAAAATATTCCTTTTAAAAATTCTAAAATGTAGATGAATGGCCATAAACTCAGGGAAACTCTGAACTTGGGCTCATACACCCAAGTTCATTCTTTTAAAAAACACACCTTGTGAGTTTTCCATGAAGTGAATTCAAGTAGCTATTCTTCTCTTGCATAGCTAGGCAACAAAATCTAACAAGCTTAAATAAACAAAACAGCATCCTTCTACCTTGCACTTCAAGTAAAACCTTCTAGATGCAGAATAAGTGGAAGTGGTGTAGCTATACTTTGCTATGGTAGCAGCCAGGCACAATACAATTCACAATGGACTTAAAATTCTTTTTGGTGGTGGAGACAACTAATGAAGGTTTAGACAAGCATAAAGGAAATGGGACTTCATATCAGCCCAAAGAGAAACTGCCCTTTTACACATTAGGTTTTTTATCTCTACCTTACAATCCTCCTTTTGATGTTTTATCTGATGATGCCATGCATTTTTCAGACTGCTGCTGACCTCCTCTTTAATGTCACAGATACCACGGTCACTGCACCAAAGGTAAGCTTCCTACAGAATATGCAGGACTTTTGAAGAGGTAACACCTAACCTTTAACACAAAGAGACTTAAATAGATTGGATTAAGCTAAACTATGTCCTCTTACACTATTGCGATTGCATCTTTCTTCTTACAGATGTACATACAGCAATCTAGCATACAGTCCCTTTTCAACAGCTAGTTCTGTCTCACTATTTTCTATGCAGCATTAAAAAAGCCAGGTACTAAAGATGCTTTAAAAATGTAGATAACTGATCATCGACAGCAATGGTTTTGGAACTGTCACAGTGACTTTCATATGTCAAAAGGTTTTAAAAAGCTCTTATAACACAGACATTATGGAAAGAGTTGCTTTTAAAGTCAAAGTCAGTAGTTTATCATTGCTTATTATTCTGTTATGGCCAGACGGCTCAGCAGGTCTCTCTGCCACTGCAGCCAGTGCAGTGTGCAGCAGCATTCCTGCTCAGTGACTAGAACAGCCTTGATTACCTTGCCTGCTTTTATCTCCTACAAGGTTGTTAGATCTCTTGTTCCTCCTTATGACCTCTTCCTCTCAGACCTTCAATCAGCCATGCGACCGTGGTTCATAAGATCTGCCAGTAAAAGAAAGGGTCTTCAGAGTTTTTGCTGAGACTATAACCCCACTGTGGGTATTTGCTTTTTAGACATATGCAACACACTATTCAAAATAATTTTCCCTTTATTGCATGTTCATTTTACGTGAATTCATAAGAACATAGTAAGGTTACAATTATAAGTTCCTCATTTCTTCACTAGATCTACTTTAATGCTAATAAAGTGTGCAAAAAAACCCATATATTGAAGACTTTAAACTAAAAGTTAGCTAGACTCAGACACTCTTGGCTGAACATGAACAGAAGAGCTCTTAATAAAAACAATCTTCTCTTTAGCAGTGCTCACGATTCAGATTCTAAGTTTTCTCAGCTTCTTAACACAAACCATACAATAGAGAGATGCTAAAAGGCAAGGTCAAGAGCTGTTAGTATGGTAGGCATCTCATTTTTAGTCTCCTATCCCATGCAGTCTAAATGCTGAAAAGAACCCATCTCAAAGTAAAGGTACTTTGTTTCACATTAAACTGACAAGTACCGTTACTTTTAAATGCCTATTTTTAGCCTGGGCTGAGGATCAGACAGCACACCACTTTTATAGAGAAGAGGATGCTCTGTGTCTGAGCAGGTAAGAGCTAGTGGTTATCATCAGGCAGTCAAGTGATGAAGTGCCTTGTGTGAGAGAGCTGGCACATGGGCCTGCACCCTCCTTCCAGCCCCCCTCCCTCAGCCACTGCGCTCAGGGTCTGCTGCAGAAGAAAGCTGCTGAAAGAGCTCCCTACCCTCAGGTTTTCTGGCAACTATCTTGTGGATCCAATGACATCATTTAACACTAACAGACTGCATCTCACACATAGGGAGTGCATACACTAATTTCTGTTCTGGTTTTATAGCCTCTCAATCAGAAAAGATCTTTCCTGTTTATATTTTATATGCTTTAATAGTAAACAGATGTTTCTTCAATACTGGCAGAGTTTCTGAAGTCGGAGACTGTTAAGACATGACAGAATAGTGTGACTACTCCTTGTCAAGGTTTTTCACATGGGCCTAATTTAACCTTGTATTTCTTCATAATTTTCATAAATGCATTTTATCTAGATTAGGTATTTTGAATCACAAAGCTATGGTTATAGAGAAGTTGACTGTAATTATGGTGCTGACAGAAATTATGTAGAATTTCTTTGGTTCCTTACCTTTTTAAATGCTAAAATCTGAAGGAGAATTTTTCAAAGGCACAAAAACCAGAGAAGGCTTTCCTGCACATGGAGTTACTCGAGAACTGCCACTGCACTTTAAATTTAGCCTGTACCCTAACTCTCTTAGCTTTTGAAGGGGCTTGGACTTGTGATCAGTGGTCTGACTCTGAAAAATGTCTGCATTACCAGTTTTGGAAGTAACTTTCCTGATAGCAAAGGGGAATAGTTCAATGGATGGTGGTTGCTTGAGAATCCAGAGAGCAGAGGTCAGCACCTGCCTGACTCCTCCCTGCCCTCCTATCTGATCTTCAGCCTGTGATTTGGGCCCTCCCTTTGAAGGTGATATTTTTGAAACAGTGCTACTAAGGGTTTGAGCTGCCAGGGAGGATTTCCAGTTACCTCGATGAAAGAGCAAATGCAGATATAGTTACACTACAGCTGATGGTTCTAATACAGCTTATATAGATTCCTGAATTAAAACAGACTTCAAATCTGTTAACACAAAACTGTTTTAGCAAGTTCTAGTCACACAAAAAAAGAGCTGGTATAGAAGAGCCCTTAGCCCCACTTTGTTTCAGTTTCCATAGACAAAATAGTGCTTCCTTTGCCCATAACAAGATCTGCAAAATTCCATGATGAAGCTTTCCACAGTAACCTTGGCTTCAGCTATTGCCAGAATCCCTCCTGCCATCTACCTCTCATTGCTCACCTCTAAAGCTAAGCTAGGTGCATTTGGATGACAGTTGCATGGTTCTCTCATGAGCTGATCCTCCCAACCTGGTGTTCTGTGATTCATTGATTAGCTGCTTCTTTATATTTTTTATGAAATTAATCATCAAGTTCAGATAGTGTCTGATTTGGAACTTAACCAGGTAGTTCCCAACAGGCATTCTGGAATAACACCTGAATTCCAAAGACTAGAAGTGTTACTCAGGTATTGATAGCCCTTAGACTTAAAACCAGGCCAATCTCAACATACTCATCATGAAGTGATGAATATTTGAAACTTTCATTGCTATTCACAGTACACACAAATTTCTTATTTTCTGTTAAAATCTTCAATGCAGGAAAGCGTTTTGTTGCTTCCATTTGAATCACTCCACACTCGCAGCACCAAAATATTCTGAGGTTTAGACAGGTATTAACACATAGTTGGGCTATTCTCCATGAACTGATTTACCCATCTACAGACTTGTTTCTTTTCCCAAAATGGACAAAGGCATCTCTATACAATGTGAATGCAATGCTTGCTTTCCTGATAAGACCATAATAACCTCATTCTCCACTTTGCACTACACAAGAAAACTATTTACAGAGAATCTGTCCTGGCACCTCTTCCAGCTGTGCTCCTTCTGCAGTTCAGATAAAATCTGCTTTGTGGTAACCTCTCCCTCTGTCTCTGCCTCACTTACTCTTGGAGAAAGCTGAAAAACATCCACATTTTTCATTTCACAAGCCTGGCAAGATGAAAAGACATTTTGCAAGTTCTTGACAATCCTTCTCAGACACAACACTATTTGCTGAACGCAAACACAACTTTTAGAGGGGAAAACTCTTACTTATGACTACACTTTGCCAAAAGAATAATTAAACTAAAATTTTAGATGTGAAACAATTACAAGGTAGGACACCCATGCCAAAAGAAACATCAAAGGAGGAAAACAAAAATACTTTGATTTCCCTAGTGCTCCCACAGCTGCACTGAAAAGTATATTCAGCCAACACTGGGCTCCATTAACAGCAACAAATCACTGCAAAAATCAATTAAGGATGAAAACTGTTAGTGAATTCGTCAGCATGAATGTCGTATAAGAGAAGGCAAGCTGAAACTGCAGCACAAACCCCTGCAGAAGCATCCTTTCCAAGAAACACTGGATGTCAGAGTGAAAGAAAAATGAAATTAGAAGTCATAACTTAGACTATCAGATCACCTGAGTTGTTAGCAGCCTTTAGCATATTTCAACAGGTCAGAACACTGCTGCTTAGGCACTCCTAAAATGCCGTCACAAATAAGGACACTACACAGCATGGGTTCAGGAAAGGCAGGTCCTACTTGACCAACCTGATCTCATTCCATGACCAGGTGACCCACCTAGTGGATGAGGGAAATGCTGTGGACATTGTCTACCTATAATTTAGTAAAGCCTCTGACACCAACTCCCAGTGTTCTGCTAGACAAGCTGGTGGCTCATGGCATGGACAGGTAGACTCTTCACTGAGTTAAAAACTGGCTGTTCAGCTGGGTCCATAGACTTGTAGTGAATGCAAGTAAATCGAGGTGGTGGCTTCTTCTGTGAAGAAAATAGCATTATGATGATCCATGAATACAAGAAATACCTACGCAGAAAGTCTGATTTTCAGCTGCCAGCAATGTTATGCTGACTCAGAAACTGACCTCCACACCACTGTGTCCAGAAACATGTACCACTTTGGATGCAGAAGTGATCTAATCCTGCAGAAAGCAGCTGCACATAAATAGCAACCTGTAAAACACTTTAGGAGAGGGTTTATTGTCCTTGGAAATCTGGAAAATACATGCCCTTCACAGTTCATGAGTATGCTTCCAATGTTAAGTCACTGCACATTAACTGCAGTTAAGAGATTTTCTTTCCATGTGCTGGTGCCATGATAAGCCTGTTTTTCAGCTAGGCTAACTACTGCAAGGGATGAAAGCCTACTGCATTGTCTAAGCAAGAAGAGACTGTGGAAGGACTTGTGACTTTTCCTTGTAAGGATACCTTCTCACCTCCAGTGCTTCCTGACCACCATGGAGGCACCAACAACAGGTAGAGTACCAAATGAACCCAGTTTAGAAATATGGAACTAAATCAGATCCTGTCTTCTGATAAATCCTTAATCCATATCTGAATAAACTGCAGTCACAGGTAAGCCAGAGGCAAAAGCCTGCCTCCATCAACAAAAAACCTGGGTAGAATTTGGAAACATGCACGTTCATACCAAAGAGGTATAGTGATAGGAGCTTACCAGGAGAATGTTGTGATTAATTCAAATCTTTTACACAATTTCTAGTGTATGTGAATTTGAAAGACTCACTGAATTCACCAATCTGTCCTCAGGAGCGCACACAATTCTCCAGGCCAAAGGCACATAGAGGGATTCAAGTAAAAACAAGGTCTTTCCAGTCAGATTTTAAGTCTTCTCTAAGATGTCCAGAATTTTCCAGGTTTCTTTTCACAATGTGTCATGATGTTTTTGTTGTATTTTCCTCTAATTTTTATGTTGGTGATGTATGATCAACCACTACATTTTCTTTCACAGGCACAACCAGACTCACTGGTATTAACAAAGTTTCTGCCTCACTTACTCTTAGAGAAAGCTGAAAAACATCCACATTTTTCATTTCACAAGCCTGGCAAGATGAAAAGACATTTTGCAAGTTCTTGACAATCCTTCTCAGACACAACACTATTTGCTGAACGCAAACACAACTTTTAGAGGGGAAAACTCTTACTTATGACTACACTTTGCCAAAAGAATAATTATACTAAAATTTTAGATGTAAAACAATTACAAGGTAAGACACCCATGCCAAAAAAAACGGTCAAATGAGGAAAACAGAGTCTCCTGGTAGAGAACCTTTTCTTTCTGGCACACTATTTCATGTGTGTGTGTTTGTATGCGTACATTTTATTACAGCTACATTTTTAATATAATGGCTCAATTCTTTCTGATTAAAAACTGGCTCAACTATGGTGTTATTTACAGTTTAACCTTTTGCAATAACTGCATTTCTATCTTTTGTCTCTTCAATGATTATTTTGTTTTACTATTATTTTGCTGACACCCTTGGCATTGCATCAGCTGTAACACAGGGAACTGTCACTATATATAGTCCAACAACTTGCTCTTAACTTTCTCATCATATCCTCTAGGCCCACGTTCCTGCACATATGGTTTCAGGTCACATTAGTGAAATATTTGTCTGCATATTTCATTGATTTTCCCTTCCTAAGGAAGATGTGCCACAGTCATTCATTGATTTTCCCTTTGGTTATAATGAGGAGAAAGCTTTTCTTATTATCATCTCTGTGAATATCCAAACAGCTTCAATGAGCCAGTAAAAGTTTTTCTGCACTCATTTGTCTCCAGGCTAAAATTAAAACATTAAATAACAGTTAAGGTGGAACCATGTATCACTAGCATCAGGGAAAATAAAATTTTAATTATTATTTTAAAAGAAAGACAAACAGACCCCTGAAAAAGAAAGCTTATATTAAGGAAAACCTTAAAAAAAAAAAAAACAACAACAAACAAACCTGTAAAGTGTAGGAATACTGTAAGAGGATCCTACACAACTGCTCATTTTTGCTATTTACCTTAACCTGTCTTCCAACACAAACTGCAAAGAAATGTGACTAGTAAACGTTATGTATTCATGACAAAAATGCATGTCATGGCCCATTTCACCATGCTCCATGTACTGTCTACATCATCTACTGGTACACACCACACATATATTTTGTCCTGGGAGTCATTGTCCAGTAGCAACACAATGATCTCTACTTCATCTTAGTAGGCACGACAGCACAGCAGCAAAATAACCTAATCTAACACTGTAAATTGCTCATAAAGACATAATGAACTAAGACTTTTCCTACATGTCTGCCAGTCACTGCTTATAACATAAAACAGTCTAGTTCATTTTCTAGGTGTTTCAACTGACAAACACTGTCTCAAGCTGGAAAACTGGAAACCTAGATGTGCATATGGAATAGGGCTTATGAGCAATATTTCTCTGCTTACAGGCAGAGAATGAATCCAAGGGATGAGTGTAAACAAAACAAAATTTAAATGGGAAGCTAAGGTAGAAGACAAAAGGATATTGGAAAAGTCAAACAAGTATTTCAATTGTGGCAGGCAAGACAAGGTCTCTAGGTTCTTTATCTACAGCCATAAATCCAGCCCACTTCTCAGAGCTCTAGAGGTAAGCAGCAAGTGCTCCCTGTGCTACAGTTACAGATGAGTACTCTTCAGACTGGGAGCAGTCTAAAGCTTCGGAAAGGTGTGCACCCTCACCACTGAATAATACACTGTTTCTGAGAAATAATCATCTCACTTCTGAGGCTGGATGGGGACATTCTCCATCTGCATCCTAGTTGCTTCCAGGGAAGAAACATTTCAAGTTCCAATAGCCACTTGCATATTATTGTGATCTCATTTAGCGCTCAGATGTTGTTGACCAAGTTATTCAGTCTCCTCACAGCCTTTCAAATGTTGCAGCTCCCCTGTGCAGCTCTCCCAGTCAGTGGCACACAAAACTTCATCTCTACTGTAGCTTCCTACAGAAGACACAAACCTCTCCCATTTCTTTCCTCCTGCCTAGGCCAGAGCATGTTGTACTCAACAGATAAACTGGACACATTTCATAGAAGTATGGTGCTCCTCTGGGTATGTTCAAGGAAGAAACTCACACACGACATCAAAGAGGGTAAAGAAGAGCACTTCCATTAGAAGTTAATGGATAAAGATGACAGAGGGGACAAACACACTAGAAGTCGCTTCCCATTGCTACCTATTTGACCATGACAACAGCCCTCTTACAATGTACAATGAACAGGCTCCTTTGTGACTGAAGCTTCTGCATAAGCCTTTTTAGGATTCCAATGTCTACCCAGCCCCAGATACAATTAAGCCCAGCTACCATAGAGAACAACAGCAAAACTTCAAATATTCAAGTCTCTTGGTATTAACAAGGTTTATACCCGAAATCCACAACAGCTTCTTGTATTTGCTACAGAGTTACAACTATTTTTGCACATATTTGTAAGACCAAAAAATAGAAGATGTAGATAAATCATAGAACTTTGTTTACTCCTTGTTTCTACATTCACTAAGATTTGTGATATCTGAACTCTAGCTACAGTTTGGGTTTTGGAGGGTTTATGGGCTTAGGTGTTTTGCTTTTNGGGGGGCGTCAGGGAACCAGCTCAAAGAGAAAGTGACTGCCACCTTAATTATTAAGATATTAAGAGACTACCACTACACAAAAGAAGTAAGGAAATTTAAAGAAGTGACAAAATTGCAAGCCTCATAATTTCAGAAGCACTATGCATATGAAAACTCACCAGAAGTTACATTTACCCATGGCAATCAGATGTGTCCAAAACTTCTGACACTTTTACCCTGCGTTTCTCAGTCTGGGCTGATAGTTCAATCATTTTCCTTTGTTGTTCACTGCCCCCTGATGTCAGGTCACCTGACAGTTATTTACATTTATTTAACTTTTGAGACTCAGGGTGCCATTGTTTATACCTCCTCTGCCTTTTTCTGTGGCTAAAGGAGGAAACATTCTTTGTCAGGTTTTTTATTTTGTTACATTACCTAGCACATTATGCAATCCGATGACAAATCAGAATAATCAAAATACATGCTTCAAAGTTATGACAAAATGATCCACACACTGTCTACTGCACTGCCATCAGGCACAAGTTTCACACACTTAGCACGTCTTTCATTTAGTCACTGAAGGTAACAGTCTGCACTATCAGTCAACCCAGTTATATGATGAGAAATATTGAAAGATTTCTTTTTCCCACAGTTCATATGAGAAATTGGCATAACCCCCTGAGTACTGCATATCCAGCTAAACAAAAGTTTGAACACATGCACACAAACACATGGTTATTTATACAGAATAAATCAGCATACTGATTTCAGCATATTGGTATCACAGACTATTTAAATAGTTTTGTAATTTATTGCAGTAACGAGATCCCTAATTAAATAACACTGAAGTAGAGAATTTAAAACAACATTTAAAAAAAAATAATCAAACTTGACATGCCTATGTGTTTTTGCGAACCAGTCACAACACAGCCATATTCTCAGTGCTGCACATACACAAACAGAACCAAGTCTGAATATGTGATTACTGAGCCTGAGCATCAACAAATCTGCCATGGTTCTGCTAAGCAAAGTTGGGATGCGCAGAAGATTTGCAAGCACTATAAATACACTTGCTAGGGTTATGCCTGCCTCTACAGGAGTGTGTGATGTGGTGTATAGTAGATACAAATGAAGCCAGATGATGATGAAAAGCAACACCTAAGTAATTGCAGTTCTTTTCACCACACAGAAGGTGAGAAGAACACAGCCCCACCTGTGGGATCAGCTTTCCAGGCAGCTGACAGTAATCCTTGGTTTATACAGTAATTTTAATACCTTTGGTGAAACAGTGTCAAGCACAGGGTAAACTGGTGCTGCATGGAAAGCTCTGTACTTTCCCCTGTGGAATTAAGCCACCTGCATGGAGCCAGACATATGCACACATTTTTCAGGTGTGCCTAATATGCCATCTTTGAAAAGAAGAGCCTCTGTGATGTGCCTCTGCTAGTAAAAGCAAATTTAGCAATAGAGTGATCTTTTTTATGTGTTCAAATTCTTTGCAGGTTAAAAATGATTAATAGATCCAAATATACCTCTATTTGTCAAACAAACCAATTCTCCTTCATACATTATGTTGTATTATAAGATATATTCCCTCCTCCTCACACACAACTGCTTAAGTAGCAAAATGGAGAACACTTTTGTAAAACAAGTAAATGCAAGCAGGTGGGGAAAAGATTGTTCTAGGAACTTCACTTTTGCATGAGTTCATCCTCACTGTTAGCTCTACACTTCTAACATGTGAATGTTTCCCAACAAAATGCTATCACCCTTTTTTATTTTTTTTTAAACAAAGATGAAGTCAAAAAAATGCTCTCAGGTACGCTTACATCTTGAACGGGACCAGAAGCTACTTAAAAGTTACAGAACAATTACACAATAGTAATTTATAAAGACAAAAGAATAGGATACAAACTCTTAAGAAAAAAAAAGTAAGAATTTCAGAGATTGCAAAATTCCAGAGGGATCTGTACTTTTTACAGTAAACTGACAAAACTTGAAGATGCAGTGAGATATTATTTGGAAGCTAACATCTAAATTCAGTCACTGGGAAGGGTTTGTCATGCTCTGCTGGCAAGTGTTTTGAAAGCAGATTACTTTAGAATGGCAAGAAAATGAACAGGGAGATCGAGAGAACTAGGTGCAGCTACACCAGAATGCTTAAGGAGAGTTCAGAAGGACAGAGAGCTCCTTGGATAAAGAAAACAAACAACCAAAATCTTAACATACCATGCCTTATTATTTTTATCGTTTTGCAAAAGAAAAAATTATGATCTCTATTTAACATGCACCTATACGACACCTAAATACAATCCCCCAGGACTGCAGTGATTTGACAACAACATTCTCCCCAGCAAAGCAATGAAATGCACATGGAAGACATTTGTCCTCAATGGATTTCAACATAATTATTTGGTCCTACACTTTGCAGACTCACCATTAGTGAACACCACCTTGAGATGTCTCTTCTTGTGGAATTTGCCAAGTGAAAAGTTTCCATCCACTTTCTCTGTTGGCGATTAACCGTTGACAATTCTATTTGGCTCTTGGCAAATCATGAGCTTTGTAGAGGCAACAGCATCTCTTGTTTCTTCATCTGTCTCTAGCTACAGCTGCTTAGGAGCTCTACCACAAATCAGTTAATAGTGTGCTATACTAAACAGCATATTTGCCCTGATTTTCTATCCATCCTTTATTGACCTTGATTAACCTGAGTGAGATTATGTTAATAAAACAAAAGCTTTTAAAAAGAGGCAGCAAGAACATGCTAACTGACTGACATGCGAACACCAGCTGACACTAACCAGGCACCATTGGCTGATCAGTCTTATGGCTAGTATGAGAGAGCCTTTGGAGCAAATTTCTGTTCCGAGAAGCCAGCATATCTTCTAGCTGCTGATTTTCATCAGTCTGTGCCTCTGCACCCATCCTGCATGCTGGATGTACTTTGTGTATTTAAACTGAATTTATTAAGCCTTTGTGGGGATGCCTACCTCTTGCATTATGTCTTGCGAAGTAAAATTGCTTTGCTGTCCTTCAGGCTTCTAGCCATTGGGCTTTTCAGGGACATATCCTCAATGGCAGTGCTGCACAGCAACACCCCTGTTTCTCTGTTTGTTCCACAGCTCTAAAAATGAAACCAAAGAAGTCTTAAAACAGGTTTTCTTTTGCAGTGCAGTAGACTTTTCTTGATGTGGTTTCTTCCTCAGTAACCCATCCAGACCTGGCACCCCATACTTCAGCGTTAGCGTCTAAAGAAATGAACATGAGACTTTAATGTGTGTCAATATTCTCTTCAAAAATATTAATTGTTCTTTTCCCAAACACCAGTTTAATTAGCAAAGTGAAGTGTCATCCATGTTTAATATGATGAAAATATTTGTCCATAAACCCCGGAACAAGCCTACTTGTGGAAAATAAGCAGCCTCACTTCCCACGGCAGAAACGGACACTTCACCTGCAAAAACGCACCGACCTCTTGGTTGGTCTCTCCTAGGCCTGCCTGCAGTACTCCCTGCAGCCTTGTTCCCCTCCCCAGAATGCTGCCACGTGGCAGAAACCTGCTTGCCAACAATGCTCTGGTCTCCAACTGCCCTATAAGTTCTGAGGACAGTACTACTGCACATCCCAGCTTGTGAGTTCACCTGACGTTGTGGGTCCTTTGTGTTCTCAAAATCCTGAAACAGCACTTTTAGTAAGGCACTAACTGATCTGTGCCCATCAAAAGCCTCATAAACTTGTCTCAGAGTTTGTGTTAGACATTGTGGCTAGAGAGGAGGAAGACTTTCTGCTATACTAGACATCTCAAAATTCATCTCTGTCAAGCAGACTTTTTATTTCTTTCAGATTTCCAGCAGGTTTGTCATAAAATTATGTTAACTGATGAGGGATCAGTGGGCTTATTCTGTAACAAAACCAGGAAGGATTTGTTAATTAGTAGTAGCTAAAATTATTTTGGTTTAGGGAAAACCCTTCCATGTTCAATATTTACTGAAGGGGCTTTGTATTTAGATAGAAAATATATTTCCACTGTTTTTTTTAAATATGTTAGCCTGTTAATACATTACTAAATTATGTCAGTAAAGTCGAGTCTCTGGGATTTGAAACACGGCAAGCAAAACAATTCCATTCACAGCATGGAACTAACATTTTGAAATGGCCAAGTTATCTAGACATTTAGCAAATATTAATGACATCAAATTTGTCTTTGGACTTTTGGTCTTAATCAGTTTGTAGCTACTCGCATTCGCTTTTTTCAACTCTGACAACGAAAGTATTTTCTAGAAGTATTTTTAAATGTGAATTCAATATTTTTTTAATTTACATTTAAAAATACCTCGGAGGAAGAAAATAAAGATGTACAAAATCTTATTTAATTAAGTTAATATTTTCAGAAGTATTCGTCCTTTTGTAGAAATAACCATAAAGTAGCTGTCATCTAAGAGCCTGACACAGTGCTTCTTATAATTTCATTTAATGTTTGGAATGAAACCACAGTACGATTCTTGCAACAGAGTCTAGTCACTCATAATCACAATGAAGCTGGTGCTTGCCAAATTTATAATGATCTTCTACATGCATGCCCAAACCTGGCATCTGTCCGGAGCTTAAGATTTGATGTTTGGTCTAAGCTGTATCCTTTGTTTCTCAATTCTCAAATAATGCTGGAAAAGTGAGGAAAAGGGGTGCTAACACAGAAGAAACTCAAGGGAAAAAAAAAAAGGATAAAAGGGCATAACTGTATACATGAGTGGAGGAAACATCAGACAACACAGGCAAACTGTTCAGGTGAAGAAGTAAAATTTCCTTTCTATATGAATTCTGTTTCTTTCACAGGACTCCTATAAAAAAAAGCCCGAACAACAAAACCCAAAACATGCACATACAAACTACTTCCAGACTGTAAGGGGAATTTACCATCATTGTAGCCCCTTGCAACTTTCAGATGCACAGGATGTACTTTGTGGAAGTACAGCATACAGACAGATAGTGGAGTACAGGCCTTAGTTATCTCCAGTGGTCTGAGGTGTTCTGCAAACCAAGCAGTGCACTGCTGTAGTTACTTTGCTGACAGCACTGGTAAGACCCACTTCAAAACCAGCCTTCTGTTTTGCTGGGCATTAAGCCATTTTGAACGTACTGATGTAGGATCTTCTTTGGTGGCACACAGGGATGCTCAGTATCTGTCAGGAAGGATGCAGGATCTTTGACTTCCCAACAGACTGTATGATTTGAAACTTCATGGGCCTGCTACATCTTCCTTTCATAAACATACAATCATTAACTATTAGAGTTACAATATTATAACTTTTTTTGGCAAGTTTGTTCACAGGAACTGCATACTGATGTTTCACAATTTTCGTGGTAGTCTCCTTGCTGTTGCAAGACAAAGGTTTCTGTTGTAAGACAGAGCTAAGCTAAGACACCATTCAGGTACATCTAGTGCAGAAAAAGCAGTAGATAGAAAATTTAAGGAAGGGCATCATTTTACCAGAAAAACAGGACAGGTTTCCAGACAGAACTTTTTCTGTGTCAGTATTCCTTTCCCTGATCTATGGAAAACTTAGAGTACCAAGACCTAAAGCCACCAGCATTTTAAACATGCAAAAGTGTTCCTATACATTTACTGTAAATAAAGATGATGAAATTTTGGGAAAATCTGCATTTTGCCGGCTGCCTACAAATCTGGAAACCAGGTTCCCGCAATGCCCATAATCTTAAACACCCTGATGGCCTAGGAAACCTGCTGCCCAGGGAATAGCTTAAAGCAAAGAACGTTTTTGCTTTCGATGAAACTGGCTTGCTGAGTTTCTCCACAGAAATATTTGAACTATGTGAAAAAAATATTATAAGCATTTGATACAATTTGATACCAAAATAATTCCTTCTTCAACCTCTTCTCTCCACCAGCTAGGGAGAATATTTTCCTCCCCGTGAAAATTGCATGGCAGAGAAATTCTCTTTTCTAGCCAGCACCATCTGGATATAAAGCTAAAAATGTCGAGAGGGCATGAGGAGAACTGCAGCAGACCAGCAAGTAGATGGGGAATGTTAATTTCCATACTCAGTAAAATTCAGCTTGCTTCAACGAGATAGAAGAAAATTGTAGGAGATAATATATAAATGCTGTAAAAAGTAACAAGAAGCAGAGATAGCCTAAAACCAGGAAAGAAAAAAAATTACTGCAGACATCACAGGAAAAAAAAAAGGAAAAAAAATTTAAAAAAGTTTCAGTACTTACAGTTGGAAAATCAAACAGTTTGAGAAAGGAGACTACTGAAAAGTCAGAACTTGATATGACACTTAAAAAAAGTCACTTTATATGGAAATCCAGCAAATGCTTCTATGCCAGCAGTTCTCCAGCTTATTTGGACTCGGGTTTCAATGAATATCAGAAGCTATTTTGAGCCCCCAATCCTGTGTCATTACTTAGAAGATCAAAGCTGCTGTGTAATCAAGACTCTCAAAAGACCATCACGGGTCCTGATGCTCTAGAACTTCTCAGTTTGACTTTATACATTGAGACAATAAAGCATGGTAAATGTACCAGACATGTTCTTAATGTAAATGTGCCTTGAACCTGCCAGAATTGGTCCAAGCAGGATTCCCTCAGTTCGGGAGATAGCATGCAGCAGTCACATCCATTTTCATAATCAGAATGGGGAGCTAAAAGGCCCAGAGTGTCCTCCCCTTCACATGAGCATGCAAGCAGCCTTACAACACGACAGTCAGTCTTGTGTTCATAAAGACACTTTATAGGTTGGTATTTACACCAACTTCCTTCACTGTACTCCAGAATCAGACACATGAGAAACGTTTCTGTGTCTTTCTCCATATCACTGCATTTCTCTGCACTCTAGGAAGAAATGAGATCACTGTGCCATGCATCATGCTTCTGTACTCAGAAGCGTAATGAAGCCTCTGGAGCTTACTAGCATCAATTTTATCCTTCTTACTCCACGCTGGAATCAGTCCAGAACATAAAATTTACGTTGTACAAAAGTCCTACAATATCTAACAAGGAAGAATAAATTCATTTAATCTCTAAAGTTTTTTTATAAACTCTGTACAATTAGTTAACACCAGAACTCAGAAGAATAATATATAGACTAGTTGGAAAACATCTAATCATATATGCAGCCTGGCATCAGTGTCCAAATGCCAAGCAGAAAAGCCATCAGTTACGGAAGTAGAAATCCTAATTGCAGAAGGAGGGGAAAAAAAAAAAATAAAAATCCAGTAGAATGTGCCAATATCGATTCTTTGTGCATTAAACCACAGGATACAGCAGGTGTTCCACCAGCTCTTCTCAGCAATGTTTACAACACATACCTTCTAAATCAGGTATCCTGCATCTTGAAGATACTACTAAGATCCAGGATAGAGTAACGGAGAATGCTTCACAAGCTTCACAATAGGTAACTTGTGCAATTCACCACCCAAGATACTTTCATTAGATAACTCTGGTAAAGTTAAGAATTATGTCTACCTTGAAGGTATTATACATGGCAGAGCCTCCATAAACACATGCCATTGCCACAGTAAAGATAAAAGAAACTATTGAACATGTGGTAGAAATATCTTCAGGTAGACATATAGGAAAAGCGGCTGAAACTAGAATAGGTTTAATTGGGTCTTCAGCAATCATTTGTCCTTCAAGAAACATGCAATCAGCATCTACTCCATGAACTGAGGCCTTATTCACAAGACAGTCATAATCACAAAGCCTCTGATGTTGCTCCTCAGGGAAATTTGATAGCTCACAACAAATCTGAAAATGTGAGTATGAAGAAATGCAGGATCATGTCTTGGAATATTTCATTCTTACAATCTATATTAATGCTATCCAGCATAGGAAAGTTAACATTGATCTGGGAACTACAGGTAGTGATTTTCAGCTTGCTCTTTGCACAGGGTGCAGAGGTTTTGTTTTGTGCTGTGACCTTTGCCATGAAAAATGGAAAACAAACAAAAAAAACAACAAACCAACCCAAAACAAAACCAATCCCATGAAATTGTTTCTCCTGGCAAAGATTCCTCACACAGTGGTTTTCACTCAGTTCTAACCCAGCACCTTGTAAAATCATAGGATGAAGGGGCTCCAAGCAGGTACAAGAATCCCTACACACAGTCACTGACAATAGAGGCCTGAATCAGCCCGAGCAGGTGCCAGCATTTCACAGCAAGATTCCTGATGCCAGCTGGAAACACCAGGTCAGCAAAAGTAACAGTTGCTGCAGAGATTAAAAAGTTTCACCACTTTTCATCTCAACTCACTTAAGTTTTCAAGGTCAAGTAAGTACCAAATGCAACCTCCAGGTCAGCAAAACAAATGCTTTGTTTCAAAGATTCTTGATGGGGCTCATCAAAGCCATAAGATTTGGGAACAGTGGATTTATTTGCTCATTACAGCTTCTGGAGCAGCTCTTTTAACAGAAACGTGATACACTCTTTATTTAACAAAAGGCTTAATCATAAAGGGCTACAGCCTAAAGCACAAGTGCTTAACGATGAAGCTATAGCAAGAATTTAAAACATGCCAGTTTCCAGGTCTGCAACAACAAGGTACTAAATCAGCAAGATTCCGATTAAGTCTACACACAAGGCACTTCTTAGTTTGTTGACTTGTATGACTTCAGTCTCATACTCCTAAGAAAGTAATATCCCCATGTCCTCATTCTGTCACTCTGGTTTTCAGTGGTACACAGAGTTTTGTCAGCTTGATTCCTGA
>VWZY01003720.1:936529-1002008 GCA_013399075.1 Chloroceryle aenea | reverse complement strand
AAAAAAAAAAAAAGGAAAAAGACAAATGGTTTCAAAGAAGCAAGATGTGTGTGCATGTCTCTCTCTCTCTCCCCCCTCTGCCCCTGATTAAACAAAATCCTAACAAGCTAGCTCCTAGGGATTTTATTTTTATCTTCGTTTTAGGAGTCATGATCTCTTCAGAATCAATTACAAGAGCAGAAATAAGACAAGGTGCTTTGTTTCACAAAAACACATGCTTAAAGACCATGAAGCTGCATTGATTGATTCCATATCCAGGAAGAAACTCATGTAATTGCCATCAGCAATACAAACAAACAACACTTAGATCTCTTGACTCCCAAACATTATAGTCAGTAATTTTACTGTGTTGGACAACCTGTGCTCTAGCAGACCTATCACTGAGTCTGGAGCAGCTCAGGGGTAGACACAGCACTGCTGTTTTAGCACGCTAAGCCAACTGCAGAAGTGACACAATGAATATCCAGAATGTAATTCAACAGTCTCAAGGGCATGCAGCAAATCATAAATATGGAGAGACAGTCAAGCTTACCCCAGTATGGGCATATGCAAACAGAGCTCAACTTCATTAAAAAATGGAAAGCAGGTTACTTTTATTTTTTATGTCAAGAGAATGATTTTAGCCAGACAGAGTATTATAACAATCTACAGTTCTTTCACAAAGAGCATTCACTAAGACTACATGCAATAATATTTACAAAGTGTGTTCTGAAAGGTTTAATCACAGCACACGTGTTTTAGGATACTAAAAGTACGGAGCAAATTGATTTCTTGGTTCAGTAGTTGAAATGGGAGGGTGTGCAGATCAAATGTTTTTCACTTTCAGCTGACATAAAAAACCTGAAAATATTTTGGTTTGGGTTGAAACATGATAAACCACATCCACTGCTCTACCATCATCTATCCACCTGGTTATGTCCTCATAAAAGACCATCAGTTTGGTCAAACATGGCTTCCCCTTGGTAAAACCATGCTGATGGCTTCTAATGACCCAGAGCCACAAAAATGATTAAGGGAGGAGAACATTTCCCTTATGAGGAAAGACTGAGGGAGCTGGGTCTCTTCAGCTTGGAGAAAAGGAGACCGAAGAGTGACCTCAATGTCTATAAACATGTAAAGGGGGAGTGTCAGGAAGATGGAGCCAGGCTCTTGTCAGTGACCTCCAATGACAGGACAAGGGGCAATGGGTACAAGCTGGAACCTTCTGTGTTCCATGTAAACCTAAAAAGAAACTTTTTTCATGATGAGGGTGACAGAGCACTGGAACAGGCTGTCCAGGAATGTTGTGCAGTCTCCTCTTAAGACAGTCAAAATCCACCTGGATGTGTTCCAGTGCGACCTAATCTAGGTGATCCTGCTCTGACAGGGGGGTTGGACTCGGAGAACATTCAAAGTCCTTCCAACGCCTAACATTCTGTGATTCTTGTGAAATGTGGTATTCTGTTCCTTCAGGAGTGATTTTCTTAGAATTATATTTATGACAGCTTTCTATAAAAAATACCACTTAGAAAAAGAAACATTGTCATTTTGACTGCAGATAAGACCATTTCCAAGTATCAACAAAATCCAGAGGTGTTTTTTCTGGCTTAAAACTACATCTTTTGGCAACAAAGCTCCATACGAGGTTTTCTGCTTGACTTAGCTGGTCAGTTTATGCTACCGAGTCATAAATAACCAACTGGCAGCCTGTCAACCAAATTCACTGCAGGCAACATACTCACAGGTAACATCAGCAGCATGCCACAATTTCTCAGTTACGGATTCAATCTGATGATGTGTAAGCAAGTAGAAGGAAAGCAACAGAATTACTTTTTCTCTCCCTTAGACTGAATCCATCTTGCTCAGTGTAACCAGAAGGAAAGGCAAGAGGAGCAGGAGAGGAATAAGGGGAGATTTGAATTCAATACTGCATTCAGGGAAGGGGCAAGGTGGAGTAGCATGAGAAAGAGAGAGTGAATTACACATGGGCTATGTGACCCCCAGCTTTTGCCTGTGTAGTGAAGCAATTGCTAGTGCACGTGATTCATCACCTTGTGCTTCCTCTGAAAACACCTCTGCCCCTTCTCATTAAAAACATAGTAAATGAAAGTAAACTCCATCTTTGCAGTTTTCTGCCCGCAGTAGAAAGCCAACAATGCTAGGACAAGGATTTCATACTACAGAGAGCAAGCATTTAAATTCTTCCTTTCTTTACACAATTTAGTAGTTCAGGCAGGAATATTCAGAGAAGTAAAGGAGGCAAGACGCCCTGGTACACAACAGAAATCAAAAACATCTGGAAGCATTGGACAGATGCTAGGAACATACATGCAGTGTAGAAACACTAGTGAGATAAGTAATCATGAGAAGATTGTCAAAAAAGAAACAACAGAGAACCTTTGTGAGGAGAAAGACTGCAAAGAAACAAATTGCAAAGAAGGAGCAAGTGCATGGATAAATATCTTAAGTGATAGAACCACCTGCTGAACTGAAGACAATTCAGTGGGGGCCACACTCTAATGTACAAACCCTCTAAACCAAAAGCAGAGCCAGTGTCCCTTTGGGACACAAAAGCAATAGGGCCACTCTAATGTACAAACCCTCTAAACCAAAAGCAGAGCTTTTAGAGTTTTGGGACAATAGGGCCACTCACAACATGAATATCTGCACCTTTCCAAATGCAGCAAAGTCCCTTCTGAAATGCTGCCAAATGTCACAAGGTAGGACAGGTCTGACTCAAAGGCCTCACAGAGAACAAGGTGACCCAGGTGGTGAGCTGGTGATCACATGGAGGTGATGGTGTCTTCTGTGAGTCATTCCTGAACTTCCTTCAGACTTGGATGCTGAAGGAGTCACCTCTGACAGAGGTTTGAATGATACTTGGTTTACCTGATCTTAAAAAGCCCCCATGTATTTTGCAGAACTAGTCATTTTATATTGTTTCCTCAGCCAAACTTCACTTTCAGGGAACCACATTTCTTTGGCTCAAGTTCTTGCTGCACAGCAATGTGCCCTTTTGGCCAAGAAGGCAAATGGCATCCTGGGTGCATCAGGCAAGTGTGTTTAGGGAGATTCTCCTCCCCCTCTACCCTGCCCTAGTGAGACCACATCTGGGGTACTGTTTCTAGTTCTGGGCTCCCCAGCTCAAGGACATGAAACTGCTGGAGAAGACACAGCAAAGGGCTACGAAGATGATTAGAGGACTAGCACATCTCACTTATGAGAAAAGGCTGAGGGAGTTGGGTCTTTTTAGTCTGAAGAAAAGACTGAAGGGGGATCTTATCAATGCTTATAAATGCTTAAAAGGTGAATGTCAGGAGGATAGTACCAGTCTTTTTTCAGTGGTGCCCAGTGACAGGACAAGAGGTAACAGACACAAACTTGAACATAGGAAGTGCCATCTAAACATGAGGATGAACTTCTTTATTTTAAGGGTGATAGAGCATTGGAACAGGCTCCCCAAAGAGGTGAGCGTCCGTCTCTGGAGACATTAAAAACCTGCCTGGAAGCGTTCCCAGGCAAACTTCTCTAGGTGGAGATGCCTTGGCAGGGGAGTTGGACTAGATGATCTCCAGAGGTCCCTTCCAGTGCCTAGCATTCTGTGATGCTGTGACTGAACCATCTGCTCCTGAATACTTTCTATCAGTTGACGCAGCTGTGACCAGTGATGGTGTTTCCAGGATTCAGTCTGGAATTTACTGTGGCTCACAACAGTGTTTCAATCCCCATCAAAGAAAGGCACCACTATACAATTAAGTCAGTCTGTATAGAAACAGATGAAAACCATTTGTCACATCTTTTCCTGGAGAATATTCATTGCTCCCAGGCGTTAATCCATATACCCTATTTACAAGGTGAAACACCTTCTCATTTTTTTCAATAAATATCATGAAAATATATTACATTGTTGGAATTTATACAGAGATATTTGGCAGGCTTTTCAGGGCTGTCAAAGATAAATTGAATATGTGGTTCTTCTACACAGAGTGAATTATCTGAATAAATAATGTATTAGGAGAATTTCACTTCTTATCTATGTCTGATTCATTCTCAGATAAATATATATGCTTGCACTGATGTCAGTGAAGTTGTAGAATGCATAACAGCAGAAAATATGTCCTTAGGCTATATCTGTAATATCCATAATAGAAAACCGACCAATAATACTATAGTAAAACAAACAAAAAAACATCTCTTGAGGTATAGGAAAGGGAGTAGTTTATTTTGCTTGTTTCAGCTTTTCATTATACTTAGTTCTAGTTTTACCTTGTAAGGCTTTAACACTGGAAACACATAAAACCAACAATAAAACCTTTCTCAATTGTATCTCACACAACACTGCAAAGCACTTTCCAATATCTCTTACCTGTGGAAAATCAGCACTAGTTTTAGAAGGGCAATTGGCTTCCTACTGGTGTTGGACATCTATCTGGCCACAAGGCTACTTGCCTGTACACGTGGACAATGCCACAACATTCATAAACCTATTTAGACAGACAGCTGATGTGTGCATGTAATCAGGCCTGACATACATTTGTCTCCATAAACTGAGATAAACTACAGAAATGCTTATCTTTATAACTCTGACAAAGGGTTTCATGATCCTGTACAAATTTTTTTCTTTTTCAGAAACAGAAGAATACCACCTTTTGTTACTGTATCACATAGAAGTGTTCAGTCTCACAAGGAAGATACACTGTCCCTCACCCGGGAACAACTGTATGGTCAGTAACAACTAACTGTTCATATCTTGAGAGAGAAAAAAAAAAAAAAAGTTGCAGCTGAGAAGACTGTTCCTGTTCCAAAAGAAAAGGGAGCAAAAGCATCTTAATTTCACCAGAGATGAAAATGGCAGCAGCCTCTTTGCTTCTCCAAAACATACCTCAAACATTTGAAAATTCTGTCAGGCAAAGTCCTTCCATATCCTTTTAATGATATAACAATATAACATTCAACTAATATCAAAGTCTTCTATATGTTCATCTTAAAGATATGTCATGCAATTAACACAGTAAATCCCAGTTTGTCAATGAAAGAGATCTTCCTTGAGCACTTTTTATTTTAGTTTTTCAATTGCAACAACATATTTATGCCTTAGATCTCCAAGAAAGAGAAGTGTGTCTATGAAGATGGTTTTAAACACAATCTCCTACTACTGAGGAGTCAATAACAACTTTCTTTGCTGGACAAAATATTTTTCATATTCATCAATGGCTGCTTTGAAGAGTGAGGGAATCCTCTGTTCCCTGTACCAAATTGGTTATATCCATGACATAAATAACAGGATTAAATGGCAAACAAAGTTTTAAATAAGCAAAGATAGCAAAGCCCTAGTCCAATCACCTGTCTATAGACTGTGAGATTACTTTCAGATTTCATGGATAGAAAACCTTTGTTTTTACAACAGAAAGAGATGTTGCATCTACAACACCATTGGGCAAAATGCAGCCGCTGTGGCCAGGCTTCCTCTGTGACAGTGAAATATCTACGGTCCACAACACTTACCTGAACAAAAAGTGTTGGCAGGAAAATGGAGAGGTAGATGGAAAAAAAACACAGGCTAGACCAAAATCTGTGTTTCAGAAGCCAAGAGAGATCTGAGCAAACAACTTACTGTCCAAGACACATTTAGCTTGGCCTTATCCACTGACAAGACTGAGAAATACAGGCAGAGCTGTACAGAAGATGAAGTCTCTGATTCTAGATCTGTTCATCCAGCATTAATACAAAGCTCAAACATCTGGCTGCATCTTCCATCAGAACATACAACAATCACGAAGGCTTGTCACTGCAAAAAGTAAAAAGCTAGAGCTCCAAGATTTATTGAATTTCAACTGCATGCAGATATTCACTGATGAACTTCCTATTCTGTTTGCAGTTGGGAAGATGAAGTGTATTCCAGATGCCTGCTGCAGCACTGGCTCATGAAGCCAGTGGTAATCAAATACAGACCACTACATGTGATAGGACCCTAGATGGAATAAGCTTCGGTCCTTATTCCACATGCCAAAGATACAGAGGATCTGTCATGGGTACCTTACACTGAGCATACTACAGTGGGTTCACTCAGATGTCAAATAACTGTTTTTCTCATATCCTGTTTTATCGTGCCTCAAAACAGTAGAGCTGCCCTGGATTAAAGCAACAGATAAAACCAGCAGCAATTTACACAGACTGCTTGCCAAGCAGAGTCCTGAATAATAATAATAAAAAAATTAAAAAGCCAAAAAACCTCAAAAGACATGGGTTCTTTACCAGCAAGACTCTGAGCAAATCTTTAGCATTCAGCTTTCTCTTCCCCATCTGTACAATAAATAACAGCAGTTATCTGACTGTTTGAGAGGATAACCATGAAAGTTAGCCATAGAATGAAAAGCACACTAGATGTGTTGAATAACACTTGCAGAAAGCTAGAATTGTTAAACTGATAAAACAGTAATTTAGGATTGCGATAATTTGACTTCAGTTTAAAATAAAATAAAATACACTCTACTGAAAATTCTCTTTCAAAAGTTGTAAATTTCAAAGCAAGGCTTCAACCCAACCTACCTTCAATATGGATTTAGAAAACACCATGGAGAAGAGAAAGAACCAAGATTTCTTTTCCTGTGGGAGCTCAGGTTGAGGGATTTTAAAAGAAAAACTACAGGAACCACCAGACTATATCTGCTGCAAGTGTTCCAGAATAGTACTTCAAACAAAACCTTATGCAATACCTCTTCTTCCAAGGGAAAAAAATAGAGTCACTCAGGTGCCTACACATTGTGCTCTACTACTGTAAAGAGAATTACAGTTTTGTTCACATGTAGGAAATGCCTTTTTGTTTTTATACTTTCTTCCTTTTTTTTTTAAAAAAAAAAAACAAAACAAAACAGTGTCAGTGGGAAAATACGAGAAAGTGCTGCCATCTTCAGTAAAAGTTCCCTGCTGGAGCCATGGCACACAGCTGCTTTGCGCACAGACGAGTGGACTTGCACTCTGGAGAAACCTCCGAGTCCCACCTATCCACTTTTAGTCATTGCTAGCCTCCAGTGTGAGAGTGGGACAGATCGAGCTCGACAAGTCCCGTTTTCTGCCATCCCTCCTGTATTCCTTTTGAAAGTGGGAGTATGATATCATTACAACAAAAGAATCACCAGTGGGAACCTGAAGGTAAATTTCATGGGTTGGGATTGTTCCCTAACATACAATTACAGGCTTTTGGTAACAGCAAATAATGTCAACCTGCCGGTCAGTTAAAACTTTTCCCTCTTGATTAGACCATTGTTTTGTCCATAAAGAACAGACATCATCATTATCATCACTATTTACTGAACATGACAAAATACAGTGCCTGAAGAGCAGCTGTCTCTCAATTCACTCAGTTTTCATGTTCTTTCCATAAAACATCCTATTTTCCAAACACATTTACATTTGAAAATAGATAATATATGTTCAGAATGACATTTAGCAGAACTCTTGTTTTTCTTATGACCATGCAAACCAGGCTGACTGCTGTCATCCTCGCCCATCTCCCTTCATCCCAATAAGCCACAACTCATGGACCGCTTTTAAGCTGACATGAAAGGGGACTGAACCTGTGTCAGGGAGGACAGGACAGACTTGGTTACCAGAACAGGACAGTGGCCTGTCCCTCACTGACACCGCTGTGGAGAGCCTTCCAGAGCAGCCCAGGATGAGCACCAGTGATGGCAACAGCCAATGTCTAGGTGCCACAGGAACCTGCACGAGTCAGGCTCAGATGTTTGCCACCTGGCCCCCGAAGGGAGAGGTCCAGAAGAGAACCCTGGGAGCACCTGAAGAGTAGCAGAGGAGATCCCCACCCCAGTCCAGGACTACACACCTCATAGCTGGCCTTCTGTGTTGATGTGCTGGGGTTCTCTCCAGGACTGCGTTCTCGCTCCCACAAGACACAGAAGTCATGCCTTGCACTAACAGCAGCTACAGAATAACTGTCCTGAAACATGGAAAATGCTGGTCTGCAGTATGAATGAGACTACTGCTGCAGCTGAATCTGTCAGCAACAGTTCTTCACTCTCTAGACTGATCAACTTTTTCCAGCTCTCAACAGCTATCTAAACTGATTTTCTGTGGTTTTTTTTTGTGTTTGGGTTTTTGTTTTGTTTTTGTTTTTTTTTTTTCAGTTTCACGAGTCTCTTCAAGACAAAACATGAATATATGATTCTGGCAAAAACAGATTAGTCCAGCCACTAGGGAAGCAAAGCTCGTACACTGAGTGATTCCTCTGGCCCTGAGCAAATTTAATCTTTTCCCATAAATTTATTTCCTCTTTTTTTTCTGCCATTAGGCAAAAGTTTCATATCTGAACACACTTTTTCTATGTTTTGACAACATACAATTAAAATATCTTTAAGTAAAAAAGCATAATTAATGTATATCAATACCTGTAAACTATCTAGAAAATTAACTCAAATATCCACCACTTATGACAAAAGAAGGAGCACTACCATTAAATCTCTATCAGGAAAGGATAAACTAATTAAAAAAAAAAATAAAAATAACTAAGTAACCAAGATATATTCCCTTTCAGTAATGTAATAGTTTGCTTTCCCTCCTCAAATGACAGATGCCAGACAATTTAGTCTCTTTGAGAACAAGAACCTTAATTTAATTTTACATTTAAATGGTCATTAATTCCAGATTTTTCCATTCACATGGGAGAACTTTTATTACAGTAAAAGGGACACGGCAAAAGCCAAGAAAGAAAACACAGAGATATACAGATGTATTTTTAAAATATGACTAGCACTGCTTTTTTTTCCTGATGACTTTTTATAAAAGTCTTCCTTTGCTCTATTTTCTTTCCTTTTGATTTTTATCTGCTTTTAAATGATCATATCCTAAAGCATGCTGTGAAAACTGTGAATGCCTCTTTCATCCTGAAGCCATTCAGATTCTCAAGCAACACAGAGAGTATGCTCAAAGATGTATATATTATCAGCTATACATGCTACTTGCAAACTGTTAGCAAGTTGGTGATTTTTTTCTCATTTATGATCACTTAACAAGAGAAGTGACAAGACGTACATTAAACCTCCATGCTTGCACTAATGATTTTTAAATATTCATCCATGTCCCATTACTATACAGCTACCACATCCTGCAACTCCTAAACAAAAACACTGTGAACTTCCATCTTCTGGAAACACACTTTCCAGAACTTATGGCTTCTCTTGCTGTGAGAATGGTAAACTGCTCCAAGGGTCAGTGTCCAAGGTTTCCAGTTTGGCAGATGATGAAGTTCCATTCCCACGACAAAAGCCATGGTACACACACTATACAGTTAGTCTATACCTGTACAGTAGGCCAGACTTTTTCCAGAGGTGCAGCATATGAGCTCCAAGTTATGCCTTTGATAAAATTGTACCTTTAAAAACTTTTGTAGCCAGGAGCAAGCCATGTGCCTAGTCCTGGTAGAGGATGAACAGCCCAGGAACAACAGGATGACCCTAACTACTGCAAGAACATTGCTTGGAAAGTAATATCTGTGTTATTTTTCAGGTATTTAATAATAAGTTAATGTGTTTTCCTTCCTCTTCACTATTATTACTGGTTTTTTTTAATATATGGATGTTTCTGTATTTTAAGGCTGAGGAAACTAGCAGTGCTAGGGGACCTGGACATGGCTATGACTCTTTCCTACTTGAAAGGAAAATGCAACATGCTATTTTGTGGTTTAAGGGTGAACAGACCTGAGGGGGACAGACAGGTGGTAAGCCCAGGACCCTGAGGGGTCAGAGGGCAGCTGTTATTCCCTCCCCTTCCCTGACACACTCCATGTAACAAGGAAATCAGAAGGTCAAGGTGAGGGCTCTTCCTTCCTGAGCTCTGGGAGCTGCAAGGGCATCTCAGCAGGGCTGGCCCTGACTCCATGTGTGTTGTACATCCATTGCCACCTGAGAATGTGTTCTGTATCCTTCTGCCCTTAATATTCCTTTTTCTGGTTTGTTTGGTTGTTTGTTTGTTTTTTCCTCACACTATTCAACTAATTTGTTACAGTCTTAACTTCCCATCTTGAGTCAGGGTTTTTCTTTTTCCTTATTCCCCTTTCTACCATTCCCTGGTAGGGAGGGAGGTGGAAGAGGGCTAAGTCCACTCTGTGTTTCACGGGGCTTGCCCTGAGCCTTAGATGGAGACAGCTACAGAGGCAGAAAGACAAGCTGACTGCCATCCATAATTAGACTTTTCCAACCCTGACTTGTCGCAGGTAATAGATACCCATATCACAACTGTGCTGGACCCATTTCCTTTATACTTGCTTTTCCTAACGCTAGAAAGCTTCCTGGAGAATTTGTGGTAGTGAGGATTCCATTTGTGTATCTCCCCCAGCTGGAGAAAGGGAGCAAGGCATGTGGGGGGGGAACCCACAGCTCAAAAATCTATGTTACATAGTAAGCTTATCTTCATCTCTAACAGCCTGTGAGGATGGGAGAGAAGATAGATAATTTTGTCCATCACAGAACAGGAATATTTACACAGGAACAGGGCAAACCTCTGTTTTTCTAGGGGATGAAGTCAGGTGTGTCTCCTTCACAACAATAAAAAGAGCATGTCAGCTGAACTCTCTATAGAGGAGATATAACTACTTGTCATTTTGATGGCCAAACGTGACAGAAAGTGATCAAGCAGAGAGTTTATATGAAGCTTATTTTAATACATGTTTCCTTTTCTGAGAACACCCAAGTAGTTCAGTTCCTTCATCACTGATGTGGGTGGACTGTGAAACCCCCAGATCCTTACAGCTAGCTTGTTGCACCTCCTGCCTCACTCTTGCAGATTCTCATCTAACCTTCAAGGTAAGTTTTGCATAATCCCTCATTGACAGAAAAATTTTTCCTCTCTTTACTGAAAGAGGACTGATATTTTCCTACACTGGCTTATGCCAATGACCAATCAGTAATGACTCCCTACCAAGAAAAAGCCCAAATCTGTTAATGCTCAAATAGAGCCCACAAGAGTGGGTTGGTATTTTTAAAGTTTAACAGTTGGCCGTTGTTCTGGCTTTAGCTGACAACACTTATTTCAAGATCAAGAGTTTTGACGGTACTATTGAGTATACCAAGTAACAAAGATTTTTCTGAATAAGATTTCCAAAGCTCTTTCTAGACGCTGTCAATGGCAATACACCATTCAACAGGTATAAGAGTCAATTCCAGAGAGTGAAGTGAAGATAGAAGAAACTTGCGATAGAGGGGATGTATCTGCCAGGCAAGTATTAAAAATACTCTTTGACTAACAAATACAGAAGAGGCTTCTGAGGTATCATGAAAAATAAAATGAAAAAAAAAAATCAAGATTAAATTTTAAGCTATGAATTCCCCAGCTACCATAAATGTAGGATAAGTAATGGGATTTGGGAGTTAATTTTATTTCATTGTTACAGATATAAGAATTTTTAAATCCAGTATTCTCTGCTTTATCTTCCCCAATGCACATCTCAACCTGATTCTTTCTGTACTGTTTCAATTAATTGTAAATAGCATTTCCACATCCTTAACAATTCTTTTGTTTCTAAAACAGCCAGTTCCAAGAGTGTGATTTAAAAAAAAACATCCAAACAACAAACCAAACCACGTTCTGTTTCGTTTCTTGGGTTGTTGTGTTTTTTTGGTTGTTTGTTTTTGGTAGTTTTTGGTGGGGTTTTGGTTTTTTTTTGTTTTTTNCCCCCCCCCCCCCCCAAAAAAAAGCAACAAAAAAACCCAAAAACAAACAAAAAAAACCCAGTCTAGCGAACGAGTTCTGGAGACCACTACCTCCATCCTCCAGACATTCCTTAAGTCATTGAGTCTATTTCTAGTCAGACACCCTCAAGTCTGCTTGCAAGCACACTAGCTGGAGACCTACAGATTAAAGGTCTGTCCCCTCCCCTCTAGCTACTCCACGCACCACCAATGCATGGTAGTGAAGCAGACAATTTGCAAGAAAAGACTCCTTTGGAAGAGTGACACACTTGTGATGCAGGGTTTCATTTTTATTTTTTTTAGGTGAAGCAGATCACAGTCTTAAGTTTAGAGAAACTTCACCACTGTTTCTGAGCTCTTCAGAAACAACCAGGAGCTAAGCAATGCATGGCAATTACACACTAACAGCATAAAGTATTTTTCCTATTCACTGTGGAGAAACAGATGCTGTTCAGGAGAAACAGCCATACGGATCTAATATGTTACATGCTAAATAGACATAGCACCTCACTGCAGGACAGACACATCCAAAGGAGCAAAGAGGGTTGCAGACATTGGCTTACCATAAATTTTCCTTCATTTGGCTAGGATACAGTCACTCTGCTAATTGATACTCCTACCACAGTGTCAAAGCAAATCGGATAAAACACAGTTTGCCAGTATTTTGTCACATTCCAGGCTTCCTGGCCTTAGTTACTGTCTGTATATCCTGGGGCACCAACAGATGTAAGGTCTGATAAAAGCTGTTTCCCCAGGTTCACGTCCAAGAAAAATGCAAGTTTTATTCTGCAATGCATGCACGCCTGGCAGATTAAAAAACAGACTACAGTCAACCAACTCCTCTGTCCTTGTCCATGCTGGATTTCAGAATCTAAAAGTTTAAGCTTCTCCAACCCCTCTCCACATCTCTCACAGGCTCCATAAACCTATGATATGGGCTGTGTCAACTTGATGCCAGAAAAATCCATCCATTCCTCAGCTCCTCAAAAAAACATTAACATGAGAAGGAATTTACCCCAGATGGACCCAGAAGGGTAGTACTTAATCAATCAGCACCTAAAGTTGCTGTCACTGAGCACTACTCCAGAATAAACTACACTTGGAACACACATACACTTCAAACAGTGAAGAATATCTGGAACATCCAGCCATAGTTTTCTTTAAAAACTGTTTACTGAAACTAAGGAGGATCACAAAATGCTACAAAGTAACAACAGTGGCTGGCAAAACTGGGGCAAATCTGTTCGTCACCACACAAAGTCAGAACCAGGGCCAGATCCACAACTAGGCTTTAGTTTGATATCTAATTTCCTCAAGAACACCTTGAGATGCTAAGCATTCAGTATAAGCATCCAGCATAAGCATCCAGCAGTGTTTATTCATCCTACCAAGGTTGGGTCCTGACATTTCTTGCAAGGGAGGAGTTGGCTTACTCCAGTTATGTCAGCTAAACTGATTTCTCCAGGAAGATTGGTCTAATCTGCCTCTGGAGAACTCTCAACAATTCTGTTTAAAATAGTGCATATACAGAAGGGAACACTAAGTGATAGACATGTAAGTTTTTAAGTAATGCAGCACAAATGAAAACCCAACTGAAAACTAAAATAAAAATATTGAAGACTAACTTAATGCCTCCATTTGGCAACAGCTATTCTGCTTAAAATATAGCTTTGTTATCTGTCACAGCTCTCTCCTCACACAGATCCTGATGCAACTCATTTAGATTTCTTCCTCCCATAGACTACCAGAGTTTTTAATCTTCACTTCACACATTCTCTATTGCTACACTGGGGAAGTCAGGGTTCATCACTGCAGATATCATCCAGAAGGCTCCCTCCAAAGGTCAGGACTTAGGCACTTAACAATGATTCTTCATATATGCTGACCCTAAGCTATCTTAGGGAGTCATCACTGTTTACCTGTTGAAATGCAGGAGATTTCAGTTTTCCCAGGTGATCCTTTTAGCCCACTTCAGCCCATGAAACTACAAAGTGTGAAGGATGGATGAGATATATCACTTTGATGTCCAAGTCTAACACAAAATTAACCTGAAATACTTTCAATCCTCAGCTTTCAGATTTTCTCTGCTTCCCAGTTCCTAAGGATTCCTCTTTTATCGTGCACTGTGAACATAGCTGCACTGAGCCATTTCACTATAACAAGCTCATTTTGTAACTAACCACAACAGTAGCAGCTGTTCATTCCAGAGCCAGACACGCTGCACCCAAGTGGCATGCTGAGCACTGGCACTTTAGCTACCCAAATCAAAGGCAATAGCACCACACAGCATGTGTTGGTGAGATGCCGAAAAAGAATCTTGCCTGATTCTAAGCAGGCCAGGATTGCAACAAACCTTACTGTCCATGACTAACAATAAACAAGAGATTTTTGGTAGGGCATCATTTCAAATTAAGGTACAATTGAAAACAAAAGAAAAAGGTTGTCCAAGCTTGGAGAACAGAAAAGCCTGTGAAATACAGAAAATAAAGTGACAAAAAAAGCATGTGAACAGTGCCTTATAAATACTTGAGGCTAAGCAGTAAAAAGTCTCTTAACTACACTAAGAGTAGGAGGCTAGCAAGGGAGCTGGTAGGACTACTTGATGCCTACATTATAAAATGGGCACTCAGGAATGATAAAGCCACAGCCAAGAAGCTCATCACACTCTATTGGCCAGTTGTGACTACAAAAGCTATTGGAGAGGTCCCACTCCTTACACATTCATTGCAACAGACAGCTCAGAGGAGCTAGATCAGTTTAAAGTAAGTACACATGAAGTACAAGACCAAATAGGCAAATGGAGGCTAATACATCACCAAGAGCAGATGGCATTCATCTGAGATTTCCAAGGAACTACTTGGAGTGGCAGAACTGCTGGCCAAGGCTTGTAGCTGATAAGCACAAATTGGTGCTGTGCCAGAGGACTGCCAATGGACTCCCATTTACAAAAAGGTCTCCAAAGAGCACCATGGGAAGAACTAGAGATTGACTTAAGCCTGAGAGGGGATCTTATGAATGTTTACAAGTATCTGAAGGGTGGGTGTCACATAGAAAAGAGCCAGTCTCTTTCCAGTGATACCCTGTGATAGGATAAGGGAGGTAATGATCACAAGTGGGAACACAGGAAGTTTCACCAGAACACGAGGTAAAACATCTTTACTGTGTGGGTGATGGAGCACTGCAACAAGCTGCCCAGAGAAGCTGTGGAGTCTCCTTCTCTAGAGACTTTCAAAACCAGCCTGGATCTGTTCCTATGTGGCCTGCCCATGTTCTTGTGTTGGCAGGGGGGTTGTACTAGATGATCTCCAGAGGTCCCTTCAGACCCCTACCATTCTGTGATTCTTTGACTTCCAGCAGCAGTGTGACATACACAGTCTATAAAAAACAGCAAGTCTAGCAAGCACATAGTGAAACTGAGTCTGTGTCAAGGAGTGACCATGGTTTCTGCTAAAGGCAATCTTTCTCTATCAGCTGTCTGGACTTCTTAACGGGGGTATCAGTAAGCATGCAGACAAATGGGATCCTGCAGATATAATATAATCTAGATTTTCAAAAGCCTTGAGCAAGCTTCCACACCAAATTAAGATTCTATAGGCCTGGATAATAAAGGCTCTTTCACATCTCAAAAAATGGTTTAAATTATAACAAGGAAAGGATAAGCCTTCAAGCCTCACTTTTAAGAATGAGAAGTAAGCAGTGAGGACTTCCAGATCCCTGAGCTGAGTCTGGTTTTACTCATTATCTTCATCAGTGGCCTGGAGAGGGGAATGAACAGTTAAACCTCTGAGTCTGTAAATGCTACTAAACTCTTCCAAACAGTAGAATGCTAGGCTGATGGCAAAGAACTTCAAAATGAGCTCACACCCAATTGAGGAGACAAAAAACTGGCAGGTGAGAAAAGCACAGTGTGAATAAGACATAAGAAGATATTCTTCCACTATGTAATTTCTCTGTGTGACCACATCTCGTGTACTGCATGCCATTCTCATCTCAAGAAGGACACACTTGACTCAGAGACAGAATCACAGCACTACTGATGTTGAAAGGAACCTCTTGAGATCATCTAGTAAAACTGTCCTGCTTAAGCAGGCTCAACAAGAGCAGGTTGCCCAGGACCATCATCAATGTTTTCAAATATGTAAGGGGTGAGTGTCAGGGAGATGGAGTTAGGCTTTTCCCAGTAGTGACCAGTGATAGGACAAGGGGGAATGGATGTAAATTGGAGCACAGAAGGTTCAAGTTGAATGTTCGGAAAAATTTTTTTACTGTAAGGGTGACAGAGCCCTGGAACAGGCTGCCCAGGGGGGTCGTGGAGTCTCCTTCACTGGAGACATTCAAAACCCGCCTGGACATGTTCCTATGTGACGTACTCTAGGTGGCCCTGCTCTAGCAGGGGGGTTGGACTAGCTGATCTTTCGAGGTCCCTTCCAACCCCTAGGATTCTGTGATTCTGTGATTCTGTGACCATGTCTTGTTGGGTATTAAGTGCCTCCACAAATGATCTCACAACCTCTCTGGGCAACCTATTTCAATTCTCACCACCCACACAGCAAAAAATATGTTTTCTTGCATCACACAGAATCTCATATGTTTCAATTTATGCCTGGCATAAATTTTGCCTTGGCAAATGCTCAATGAGGGGATCCAGGGGTCAAGTGCTTTCCATGGAGAGACTACAGGCTGCAACAGTAGAAGGGACATCGGGAATGGTATCTCTGAGGTTTACAGTGTCATGAGCACAATGATCAAGTTGAAAGGAAAACACTGTTATCATCTCTAGCTGGCCAAAAGACTATACCCCTATCTAACAATATGCTTCTTTTTAACTCTAGTATCAAATCATGTGTTATCTATGAACCAAGGGACAATGATGACTCAAGGTGACAGTAAACTTCACCATTTCTCCACTTGACGAAGAGCGTATTTCTCCAACACTCTGATGTCCTCACTTGCTTTATACTGAATAAATAAGTAAGTAAAATCTTTGTGACCTAGACAGAAACCCACTGGACTACTGGCCTGGTGGGGCAGCCTTTCAGGTGACTGATACTCCAGCCCATCCTATCTACACACAAAAAGCTTCTCCCACAGAAGCAGGCACAGGCTATCAAAAATAATTTCTAGCCTGAAGCATCACTCTTTACAAAAGAAAATGAAAAACTAATTTAACTTAGTTAACTCCTAGAAAAATTACGAAAGCAAGTCTCCAGCCAATAGGAGAAGAATGACAATAACATTTAGCTTGTAGAACAATGAAACTTACAGTATTTGTTAACAGCAGCATTGCGAAACTTGTTTTCCATTCCATTTTCAGAAGAAACAAAATAAGCTATGTTTTTTCATTTGATTCTCTGGATTAACATTTACATTTCTTTCTTACTTCATCAGTTGCATTAGCAAATGGGTAAATAACTCTAGAACTGGGACACCATGGTGATTCCAGTAAATCTTACTAGTCCTTATATAGGCCAATCTAATTGTTATTGATAGCAGAAGACACTTCAAAATTAGAGCTATACAACTCTGCAAAGTAATACACCCAAGTTCAGTCACTCCCAATGTCAGTGGTACAAGCCTTTGCATGCCGTAACAAAATACCGTACGTCCTGCTTCCTTACATTCAGCTGGATTGGTATTGCACCATTTTGTAATGATGAGCTAAACACTTACAATTCAGCAAAGCTTTTCAGTGGAGGTCATTAATAACATCAGGTTAATTTGATATTTTAGTCATAGCTATGCATTTGGAAGAGCTGTGGCCATCTATCCTTTCCCCAGAAACAAGAAAAAAGTGAGGGACTACAAGCCAGTTCTGCTTTCCTAAACCTCAGGTCTTTTGAAGCCAAGAAGCTTCTTGATGAGTGAATTATTGGATGTGCCTCTGCACACTGTCACTTAATAAAAGACCCCAAGAACTCATCAGAGCAAGAGCAAAAAGATGGAATGCTTAGGCTGGACCCAAATAGTCTTTCTTATTGCCCAAATCTCTTCTGATAAAATGTAACAGAGTAAGATATTAAAATGAAACATTTCAGAGATTCTATAATCCCAGTTTTCCTAAAGTTTGTATTTAGTTACCAATTTCAGCCTCCCTTTCCAGACCCCAGAAGTTCTCACAAATTGCTAGTTCTAGCTCTAAACCAGCATTTGTTCACATTTCATGGTGGGAAAACAAGAAAGAATTGGTCCTACGTATTTCCTGCAAGTGTCTATTAATTTGTCTCATAACACGTGACACCTAGGGTCCATCACTCAGTTTTAAAGCACTGAACAGGTCAGTTTTCCTTAAGCAACTACCCAAAAATCTAACTGCTCAGATTTTATGAATACTTCTGAACAACAAGGCAGTCGTGACTTGTCCAAGACCACAGGGAAAGTCAATGGCAGAACTGAAAACACAACCCATCTTTCAGATTCCTGATCCACTACTACAACCAGAAAACTCTTTCTGTAAAAGCTTTTATCTTTCACAGAACTTTTTGACGAGAAGTTCTACTCTGGAATGAAGAAACTTTTTGATGAAGCTCCTTTACAAAACCTCTTACTGCTGACAGTAAGATTAAATTAATTTGCATTTTCCAAACAAATCTTCTTCCAGCATAAAACAATTGCACTGTCAAATATTTTCTGCTGATGGTTTATGGCAATATTTGTCAAATTACCATTTAACTGAAGAAATTCAAGGACCTTCAGCCCAGTCAGATAGAGACATCTTGAACACAGAAAAATGCAGAATTACTTGACTTTATGTATGTTTCAAAATGTACAGTTGGCTTGGAGAAACTAGTCACATTTTCCTTTTTACTCCCTTAATTTTGACAGACATATAGCTTTTAAGGATTTAAAAAGTATATCTTTTCTTTGAATAAACATTCATCTGCTTTTTAGTATTTTTCTCCCCCACAAAAAATGTGGGTTTTATGAAAAAAAGCAAAGCTGAGACATTTTGATTAACAAAATACCCTAGCCAGTCATGTAGCATGACTCAGAAATGTGTATTTCCTACATCCCTCTTGCTGAAAACAGAGGGCAAAACATAGTTCTCCTCACCATTTTGTTTCTCAAACCATAATTGCAAAAATTCAGTGCTTCCCATTGCCTCCAGTTAGGTGTGTTTATGTTAATGAACTCGTTGGCCAAGAATTATAGACAGAAATATTTCAGATTAACAGCTTCACACATATCAACCACCTAGAGTCTCCAGGATGTCACAATATCTTCTTACAGTATTCCTTAGCTTCCTCCCACAGTCATGCATAGCCTTGATTTTGAACAAGGACTCACTCAAGCGATGCTTTGGACAACTGACAGCCAGTAACAGGTGACTGTACCCAGCTACCTGCTTCCTCTTTCATCTTCAACCAGATAAATATTGACACAGTTGCAACCTCCATACTCAGAGGTAAGGTTTTTCAATAACCTTAAAACACTATTTTATAGTGAGAGATTAGTTCTGTTAAAACTCATTTATGGGCTCAATACTCAGGCGTAAATACTAATTGTAACTCAGGGTTCTCCCTGGGTGCTACACATAAATATTTGTTCCATTTGAATTGTCTGATACAATTTCACTTACCTTTAAGCCAGTCCAGCAGAAATACTTTAACTTTCTTCAAAATCACTGTTACTACAGCAGGTAAGACTAGTTTTCACTTGGTTCTCTGATCACAGAGATCAAGAACTGAATATGGGGAGATAAAAAAGGGTCACTTTTCTTCTCTGATGTAGGTCAGGGCTGCACAGAAGTGTAATCAGTGAGGGTAAGAGAGAGGTAAAGGGCCATCAAGCTACACCACTTTGGAGGTACTAAGACTACTATGATGAGAAAAAGGAGGAAGAAGAAGATAAAAGTCTTCTTATCGACCTGAGGTAGAGATCAGCTAAGCACTGACACAGTACATGTTGGCTTCTGAGACAAGAAAACATAATAGCTGAGCACTGCTTGTCTAGACAGGAAAAGTGTATTGGTCCCACATCTTTGCAGGTTGAAGAATCAATAGCAGCTTGCAAGATACTGGGTTTACAAAAGCTCCTGAGACATGACTTTAAAGTGGCCAGGCCATTCCATGTCATCCAGTAACAGTGCTCATTGCAGCTGCTTACTGCAATACAGCACTCCTCCCTCCACTCAGATTGTTTGGGTTGATTTGATTTGTTTTTTCTGCCCAATTCACCCAAAGGCCAAAAATCCACTGATCTGCCTCGTCAGATCTTCAGATCTGCCTGTTCTGACAGGACTTTTCTGAGAGAGAAGGAACAAGGCAAAACAAGTGTTTTTCTGCTTGATCTCAGCAACTATTAATCAGTGCTTACATACATGTTAACGGAAAACCATCTTACACACTAACTCCTCAACACACTTCCAAACATCTTCACAAGGTATTCCTCACTGGTAGCTATTAATTATTACATTTACTTTCACTTAAGCAGATCTTAAGGACATGAAGGCACTTAATTAAGCTTACTAGTATTCATACAGTTCACCCACAGAAAAAGCAAAATTTATCCACAAAAATCCAAGTATTTCTCTTCCAGACTACCTCAGAAGTCTGAGGGTGCGCTAAAGGTATTCCTCCCTGCAATACAGAAGAAACTCCTGTAGCTCTCCCAATAACAGCTATCTGGAAGCTGACTATCATTCCTGCCTGACTGTTTTCTAGAAAAGCAAGAAAACAACATGCAGTTTACAACCTATTGAAATTGCATCAGATTATTTCAAAATGGAATTTAACCCTGGGGTACAAGAGAAAACCAGAACTCTCTCAGAGAGCAGGATAACAGGAAAATCTATGACACAACAGAGTCTCACCTGGCTCCCAGACACATCTGTGTGGTATGATTGCTTTCCAAGATGTCTTTTCTTAGAAATACATATGATCTAAACAGAATACAAAGGTGAAAATAATAACAAGTGCCTATATATCCTTCCAAAATGTTAAAGAGTTCAAGGGTTTTTTTTGTCAGGTGCATCAAATCCATTCAAATGGATCTTAACTTAAAAGGTCATTTAACTCTTAATCAATGTCCCAAATAATCTTTACAAGGTTCCTTGTTTTCATTCCCTGCATAACAGAGACCTGTCTTGACATCACGACAGAGATGCATATTGTTTAAACACAAATGTTTATGACATGAAGGAGTCATGTCATTACATGACATGTAATTCACATGAAGTGAATTACAAAATAATTAGTAGGAAATGGTAAAGTATTATCAAAAATGATAGTCTATCAGTGCTACAGCTGTATTTGTTATTTCAGAGTACCTGAACCACCCCAGCTGGTTTCAGAAGGCAGTAATAGAAGAAGCCTTGCAGTGTTACTGGGCAGAATGCACTCTACTTAGGAGCTGATTCAGATTCAAAGAAAAAGGGCTTGGCAGCTGGAAAAGGCAGCCTGTACTTTTAGGTCTCCTGCATTTGTGTCCATTTTCTCCCCCAGCACCACACAAAGTCAAACAGAATCAGACAAAAAGACGTCACTCCTGTGGCTTATGTCCCAGGGCACCTTATCAGAAATGCCCTGTGATAGAAGCACAAGGAATTGAGGCCACAATCTCAACTGCACTTTTGGAGGCTGCAAGAAGCACAATTCACAGGGCAGCTCCTCAGTCTGGACTTTGACATTACAGGACTGTCAGTGGCTGAAAAGTAAGAAATCTCAAAACTGTGGTTGTGCTCACAGGCCAAACCCGGATTTCAGCTCCACAATCAAACATCCTCCATTACACTCCAAAGTAAAAACAGAGTCTGAAACCCTTAGGTATTTTCATGTGGCTGGTGACGATGGTAATTTAAAAAAAAAAAAATCATCATATTTTTAAAGAAATTACAGAGATGGTCCAATACCCAGATAGGAATCAACATAATGTCTCATCCAAATAGTGCCCTTACAATTGCAGAAGCCCTCCTAAAGAGCTCACACAGCGGTGAGCCAGGCCATAACATCAGAACAAGCTGTCCCATTCCTTTCTTCCAAGAAGTTTTTTGTAGGCGGTGAGGGTGACTAATTATGGTTTCTGATGCATCACCTATGTTAGGGTAGCAATTACTAACCACACAGGGAATGCCTACGGAACTTCAAGTATTTTTAGTCCTCTTCCAAAAAGCTGTTATAAATGCTTTCTACTATTCACTTCACACAGCAATAAAAAAAACCAAAACAAACGAGAAAAAAAAAACACAACCAAAAAACCCCTACAATAAACCTATAGGGTAAAACACCTTAAGTTTACAGTCTGAATTACATTTTGAGCAGGTATGTAGTTTTGTTTTTTCTTTAGAAAGAAACACAACACTGAGTCAAATTTACACTGCAGCATCTATAATGAGATGTCCTTAACTATCAGAGCCACAAAACAAAGTTCACCATGTTGATGTTCTGTGAAAGCCTGCAGCATTTAAGGCATTTTTAATACCTTAAGAATACCTCTGCATTTACACAAAAGTCTTCCCAAAATACCTAGTGACATTGTCAACATGAGGTGGTTAGTCAACATTTTTAATATACGTGCAAAGGTCAAAGCAAATAAAATATGTTGGAGTGCTGAGCCCAAGGGCACTCTCTGAAATGTGGTTTTAACACAATCCATCAATATGTACTTTTTCTGTTCTATTACCCACATAATCACCAGCCCTGTTTCGCCATAAATCTGCTGTTCAGAAGTGTTCAAAAATGTCACAGTATTGGTCTTCTGTGTCAGTTACGAAAGAGTGATTTATTAAAATGTTTGGCTAAACAGGTCATCTTCTCCATGGCACATAATAAATCGGGAAGCACTTGACAGTATTGCTGATAGGATAGGTGTGACTGCCAGTGCTGCCAAATGTTAGAGTTGCCAGGCATTGCCATCAGAAAGCTGTTTTCAGCTACTTCCAGCTTTGTCAAACCATTCAAGCTGGAGCTTTGCAGGCTAGAATTCTGCCTTAGACTGACTTTCTGACTTTAATTTTGTTTAATGGAAAATTTTAGCCCAAACAGTTCACTTACTGTGCAAGCAGGCCAGAGTACAGTATGGTTTATTTCTGTTAAGAAAAAAAAAAAAATCCCAAGAATGTAGTCAATTAGAAGATCTAGAACTCTCATTTTTGAGAGACCATCCTGACGTTCAATGAGGATGGTCTGCACTTATGGTTGTGATCCCAGCTACCTAAACATCACCCTAGATTAAGTCATATCGACAACTTTGGAAAAACTGTTTGAGCTATAGTTTGCTAGATGTTACAAGCACCATAACAGTATCCCACGTGTGCTGTCTGACCAAGTGGTTATGCTGTCCTATAGGTGCAGCTCCCAGCTGTATTGGGCCAGCCTGAGCCAAGGCATTGATTCAAGACTGAGAGCAATGAAGCAGGGAGATATTCTGTCAAATCTTAAAGAAACAGAGTTACTAAAGAGATAAAGTGAGACTGGTGAGAGAAGCTCTAATGCTGCCATCAGAAACACCCACCTGAGGGTTCTGCAAGCTATAAGGCAAGCACTGACTCAGGACTGCTGCAGCTGGGTTTGCAAGGAGCCTCAGAAGCCACTGGAGATTCTAAGGAACCATTTTCAGCTAATACCTGTGAAGTAAATCCATCAGGATTTCAACTGCATGAAAGCTTTACAGATAGAGTTTATTGTTTTAAATTCAAAGAAGAATATGATTTGCTGACCCTTCTGTACAGGAATCAGTATCATCTGCTGTTGTACCTCACACCTAGAATGGCAAACAATGCACAAGCAGCACCTTTATAGAATCTGTGGTCATTGATTAAAAAAAACAAACTTACAGAATCCTCCAGAAAGCTGAGGTATCAAATAGGAGACAGAGAATTAAAATGTCCTTTTAGTAATCAACCACTAAAACAAAACCTGCATTTAGACTGACCTGGTTACTAATTCTAGACATATAACCAACCCCAAAGCACAAACTGACACATCAGCCATGGTCCAAGAGCGGCAATGTACCAACTCATTGGTTCAGTCCTCAGAAAAGGACAGGTGAGTACCTCTGAAAAACAAGTCTGTACACAAAGAGGCCCTACTACAGCAGCAGAAGTGATGCATCTCCCAGAGCTTGGAACTCTGGTAGTCAACTGCCTCAGCCTCTGCTGATGGAAATAGTAAAAGCCTGGTAGTGAGACTGCTCAGATACACACCCCCCTCCAAACTCTGCTGACATCAAAACTGCCATCCCACAAACACTGTGCTGCTGCAAGGGGTGGTGAAGCCTTCAGCCACAATTAAAAAAAAATAAAAACAATTAAAAAAAAACCCAACTCCTAGAGACTGAGTCTCAGCTGCACTCCTTAGAAAAAGCTATTACCAATATATTTAACATTTTTTATTAAAACCAGCTTAAAGCGAGTGCCTCAAATAACTCGGACACTGACATATTAGGAGACAGTGATCTGTGGCAGGTCAAAATGACTCGTGCCTGAAGACAGAACTGAAGGTGAGCTCTGCGGTAATAGTGCCCAGCCTTCATTCACATGGTTCTCTCATGCTTATAGAGCTGGTTGCAAAAGGCTTTCGTTGTTCATAAAGTAATTACAAACAAAAATAGTCACAACCAAGGAAACACACAATCCAAAAGTGCAGGAAGAATATACGCTATGCTTAAGGAATACTTAGAATAAATATGTAACAACACAGTTTATGCAATATATTCAAATATTGATAGCTGGGGGCTGCTAACATTCAGAAAATAGCTTTGGAAGTACATTCAACATCAACAGAAAAGCACAGATTCCAAAAACCAAAGGGAAAAATAAAATAAAATAATTTTAAAAATCAGAGTGCCTCTGTTGATACCAGCTCCCAAACTTGTCTTTAAATCACTGCTTGACAAAAACTCCCTCTTCCCTTTCCACTACAGAAAACAACAGTGGACTTGTGGTTTGTGTTGATTAAATGTGCTTTCTCCTGTCCAGGAGGAGTACAGTTAATTTACAGCAGAGCAGCTGAGAGAGAAAATTGTACAGCAGCAGTGAGAATGCTTCAGGGCTTCCTCCTCCCAGGGAAAAAGAAATTCATGAAAAAAACAAACTACAAAACAAAAACAAAACCCAAAAAACTAATGTCCTGTTTCCCTGAAACCATTTCGGATCATACTCTCTGTAGAGCACAGGGCAACACTCTCACCCAGGTGGAATCTTCTCTCAGCTTAGTTAACAGCCGATGTCCCTCAGCAGCTGCTGTGTTATGGCTCAAGGTTGTTTCTTTTCACTGTCTGGAAACAGCGAGTGAATAGATACCCTGAGAAAGAATATCTATGCTAAGGGCATCATACCCCAAGAACCCACAGCCTAACGGTGCAGCTAACTCACAATAAACCCCCAAGACCATAACCGTGGCAACACAAGTCAACAAGCACAAACACAAGGTTATTTAAATGCATTCCAGAAGGGATTTAACCTTTGGAAGTAATTGCAGGCACTTATCAGCAGTGCTCGAAGCCTACCTCCTCCTCTTCTGCTAGATTAAAAGTTTCAGAGCACACAGCAGGGCAGAGTATGTAAAACAGGACAAGCACCATAGCCTGACTGAAATCTTTTTGTCACCACGCTTTGTCCAAACAGAGCGCACCCAGAGGTTGTGCATCTCTTGTTCACAAAAACAGGAAGAAAATTTATTGCCAACTCTGAGTTTTTTCTGACCTGCACTAGCCTTAAGAGGGGAAATGGTGTTGCCAGGGGCAGACTTTTGGAGTTTTTTTGCTACTTGCCACACAGTCTTCTCGCCAAGCGTGAGATGCCTGAGACTGCCAAAAAAACTTATGTGAATCAAAACAGGATTTTAAGTAGGCATTTAAGCAGACCATTCTCAGAAACTTTCATAATGTCTTCAAGTGAATAACCCACTTCTGAAAAATAACAGATACACTGAAATAGATACTAAATTACATCTGATACCACATTGATATGCATGAAGCACAAACAACATTAAAGGCAAGTGCAATGGTCTATTTTGTTGTTGTTCTTGAAGTCTCCTGCAAGATTTTTCTTGCAAGACTCATGGATCCTTGAAAATTCATTTGCTTGCTGTTGTAATGCCTAAAAAAGTTTCCAGTAATACATTTAAAAATCCTGAAAATTCAGCAGAGCAGCAAGAAAAATGAGAAAAATTAGATTAAAAAAATAATCTTATTTATGTTTTTCCTATATAACTACAAAGAGAAGCTACCAGTGCCCTTATTCTAGACACAGTAACAGGATATAGGGACTGTCATTTCTTCAGGAAAAAAATAATTAAAAAAAAAAAATCTGGTCTAGCTCTGCCCCACCCCTGCCCCCCTTCCCCAGATAAAGCAAGTTTTATAATTCGATGCTATTCATTCTATGAGTAGTCAGTGCACAGAGGAAGTTATTATGTATAGATTTGAGAGATTTATTGAACTTCTGCAAGTCAAATCCACATCTTTTACTTGCACTTTTCTCAAGGAAACCATAGCAATATGAAACTCAATCTGTACCACAGACACTTCTTCAAAGATCCCCTTCACTCTGGTGTTCTGGTCTTATGCTGCGAGCAGCCTCTCATCTATGTGCCATGAAAGAAGCCAGCATCAGTCTGGTCTAGTCTGACTAGAATCTGGGAAAAGACTTTTTCCTTTTCAGGATCAGAAACCTGGTATTATTGTATGCAGAAAGCTTAACATCTACTCATATCAAATTAAAAAGTCACATTTCTTTCTATAGCAAGTAGCACCAACACAGTCTCTTTACAAAGACTGGGTCAGTGATTCCTTTTGTAGTATACTGAAGGAAAAAGGGGTAGGAAAGGTGAGTTTTCCTGAAGGTAGCAATTTCTTCAAGCATAAAGGCTTATAGGAGTTCAGAGTCAGGCTACTCAGCCCAGGAGGCACAGCAACCTCATTTTCTTGCATAAGAATACAACAGCTTTGGATGACCTCTTGGCCTAGACTGCCCCATCCTACCCCAAGATACTCTCCATCCTCACTAGCTGACACTCACTTGTCACTCTCAAACTCCCTGACCTGGTGATTCACACTGCTGATGCCAGAATGCTGATTTCTGCCAGCTATGAAAATAAATACAAATCTCCCAGTCTAGATATTAGCCATGAAACTGGCTCCTCTTCAACTGATCTCACCAGAAACTTTCACTTTTCTCTGCTTCAATGCCCAATTGAAAACCTCACCTGATGTTACAAAGTATTACTCATTTGACAGCACTGGTAGCCCTGGCCCTAAACTTGCCTAGACTGCTAGCTGGGGGCGGGGATAAATAAATATATATATAAAATTAAAATGTAATATTTACCTTGATTTTCGTAAAACAGACTTTTAATGTCCCTCTGATTTAAACAGATTGTAACCCTGCTGCAGCAATTCATTCATGAAAACTGCTGATATTTCCACTGATTTTCCTTAGGATCTGAGGCTGTGATGCTGACGAGATCCTAGCAACATACCAGCTCTGCCTGTAACACGCTACTCCTATCTTTTCCATCTCATATCTAGTGCACCTTGCAAAAGTTGTTGAATACATGTGGATTATTTCCCTCTCTTGAGGATCCATTCTGCATCATTAACACACAATGCAAGCCTATCATTCCTTCCTTTCACACACAGGTATCCACCACACCCACCTTCCCGAAGGCATGAATGGCCATTCTGCACACAGGTTTGTCTCAGGGAGCCACAGAAGTACAATTATCTCTTATTGAATGGCAAGAATCAGTCAACTCAGGACAAAGTCTGGATCTTTCCAAAGACCCCACCTGTGTTTCCTTTTACAGTTTCAGAAGCTGACTACCCGGTATACTGTACAGACTTGCAAAAACATTATACTTCACTCTTTTAAAAATTCATTTTGAGTCATGCACAAGGATATGCATGAAAAATACCCTCATCTGCACTACCAATTGAACAGATTTCTCTGGGATTTGAAGCTGTGTTAGCACCTAACAGGTTTTCCTTAAAGCCACATGAATTTTATAGTCATCATCACCAAGTCAAAATAGTAATTAGAAATTATTGCTTTTGCTTTCTTATGGACACATTAAACCAGATTGGTATGCTAAATAAATGATATTTAGCATGAATATTGCTATCAGCACTGCTTAATATCCAAGAAGATCCCACTTGATTTCTAACATTCTTGTTGATGTTCAAAAGAAAAGTTACTTAGAGAATGATGCTTCAATTACAATTAACAACCCCAAACCTTTCAGGGTTACATTTCATGTTTGAATGGCTTCCTGGAGGCATCAACCTTGTTGCCTGTGGCTGTTGCATTACTCACACATTACTCAGAAACTAAGAGTATATGCTCAGCAAAAGACATTTTACAGTTTCAAGTGCATATTCAGGAAAAAAGAATAAAAGGTTACCTGTTTTTGGGCACATAGAGGAATATGCCACCTTAACAGCAGAGTCCACAACTCATGCCAGTAAGGTACCAGCATCATCTCAAATACTAAATAAGCATCAATAATGACATTTTCCTGTGTGTCTTACTGCTTGTTACCAAGTGCTTAGCTGCATACTACCTCTTCTGTGCCAAGATTCCTACAAAACTTTTCTGCAGTCTCCAAATGCAGGACTTTGAACATGTACCTGGTTCTCACCATGAACTGCCCAGCATAATCCTACACTAATTCCTATTGGCTTCTGTTTCCAAGAATACTTATTCTTAGGTGGCACGTATAATCCTGGGATAGACAATAAGTACTTCTTGCTTTCTTTCCCCTCTTCCCCATCTGCTGTCTCCACTGTTAAATTTAAAATTGTTTCACTGAAGAATCCATGGCAAGTGAAGGTTCATCCTCCTCCCCCTCAACTAAATGGACCATTATGCATTTCCTGCAGCTTCCAAATACACTGTATCTTTATCTGTACTTCTTCTGATTACCAAAATAATTACTCTTGCCCTTCCCTGTAACCCACTATGAAGAAGCTGGTGTCAGTCTTGTAGTGCCACAGGTAATTGCTCCAGTGATCTCCTGCTACTTTAGTAGCTTAGATACCATAACTCATTTTCCCCCTCAGTCTTAGGAAAACAGCAGGCAACAGCTATATGACAAGGACCATCCTAGTTCCGCAGCTTTTCGATTATTCAATGTCAGGCTCCCTCCCTGCTCTGCCAGAAACATGCTAGAAATACAGCTGCCAGGTTAGCTACAGGATACACTTGAACTATACCACCCTATTTCCAACTGGAGAAGTAAACAAGGAGTGATATTACACAGCAGGGCCTTTCCGCAGTGTGCAGCAACAGTGTTTGGAGACTAATCACATGTCTAAGACAATACCATACTGTGTCAGACAGCAATGGACAGTCCTATCTGTAGTTCCAGCCAAGCACTATTTTGGAACTTGGGGTTTCTTCCACTGTTATTTTTTAAGGACCGAAGAAATCCGTTTAGCACTAAGAAATCACCAGCCTCATGTATCGTGGAAAAACATCATAATATACTTCTCAAGCATCTTTACTGTGTTTTTTATGGCAAAAGTTTTCAACCTGTTATGAAAGAGGCAAACAGCACTTACCAATCCCATGCAACAGGAAGAAAAATCAACTCTTTCTGTATTATACTCTAATATGGAACTATAGAGTATGCAATTACTCTGGGAAAAAAAATTAAAATCACTGTTTAAGACGGCATCTGCCACTAATGGCACAATCAGCATCTCCTGCCCTAGGGTATCTTTCAGCATAACTACTTTTTCCAAATTCATCCAGTAAAAGGAACACTCTGTCCTGCTAGGCTGACAAAAGTCTCACAGTAAACACACCTTTATTAAACTCCATGGCAGAGGCAGAGTAGTTCTCTCTAAAAATGAAATAGTGATTAATAAAACTGTCAGCAACCTGATTGCATAACAGATTACCCACACAAGAGCAGAAAATCTTGCATTCATGCTCTCTTGCTCAGGCTTTCCCACATAGCCTTGTGCATGATGTGTTTGTTACAATCCCACCAAAAAAAAAGCAGTCCTGTATTAACTGAACATTAACCCAGCACTGCAATATTCCAGAGGCAAAGAACCCTGAGGCTAGATCTGTAAACTTAACCCTGCTTCTTTGAACACATACATTACAAGGCAAAATAACCATAAAAGAGAGCATTAAAATGCAACCAGACCAGTATGCCTGTCATGTATCTCCATTCCTGGTTCTATAGAAGCTCAGAACAGCTACCCCTTAGATCTATGACCTACTGTGTCCTACATGCAGTCATAGTCAGGAAGCCTAGATGTCTATCAACTCCTGTCACTCTGCAATGCCTCACTAATGATGGGCAAAGGAGTTAATCTCTTCTTGCTTTCTAGCTTCTCTCACAGGTGTACAGACAATGGCAGTCATTTTCTTTTAATGTCTAGTCTGACACACTCACTTTACCTTTGTGCTCTGACATTTTAACTCCATGATCTCCATCTGTTCCTCTTCCAGTTCAGCTGTGTATCCCTGGCCTCTTCCTTACTAGCTGAAAAGCATCTCTGTTTTATTAATGTGTCTGTGTGACCTAAATGCTCTGCAACACCTGTCTACCTTTCTCAGCTCCTAATTTAACTCACATCCAACTACTAGTCTCTTTTGTCTGCTAGAGTTGCACCCTGGCTAAATGAGAATTCATCCAAACTTGACAGGTAGAAGAAAGAAGCAGGATCCTGCAGATCTGTTATTTAAAACATTTCACATTCTTAAAAAAAAAAAAAAAGCAGAATTACATTTGTGTTTCAGAAATACATTTGTATTTCTTCCACTGCTCATCTCCTCAACCCCAAACAGTATTTAAAAATATTTATTTTAAGAAAAGAAACTGATATTGTAGAGGTCAGCACAAAATATGCACGGTGGCCTTGTAGATGAGTTCATAACAGAAAGAATAACTGTCAAGTAAAGCTAAACAGTTTAGAAAAGTCCCAAAGAAAATAATGTTCTTACTTTTCCAGTTTAGATAAGAGGTAGTGTTTATATTGACATTAGATTGTCTCTTCACTGACCATCTTTCTACCCTTCGAGAAGTCACATGAGTGATTCAGGCCTTTCAGCATTTTCATCTGCAGATGATGGAGCCTTTTTCCTCCTCCTCTATTTTGCAGCAATGCAGACTAGAACATGAAGCTGTCAAAGGCTCTGGTTACATCCACTTACCCTAAGTTACATAGCTATGGTTGCCTAGCTATCTGAAAACTTAATACTATTTTTATTTTTTTGATGGAAAAGTTGTTAATGCAAAGAACAATAATGTTTCCAGCCAGGGGTACTACATGTAATAGAAGCAGAAGACACAGAAAAGAGCCCAATTCTGTAAGCAGAACAGCACTTCCCAACACACCACTAAATGCAACATTGAAACATAAAAAATTGCATTGGAGTGCTGAGCACCGAGGCAGCAAATACCTCCCTCGTGATCCGTACTCAAGCTCTGCATCATCATTTCAGAAAGTCTCAAAACTCAGCACATGTTAATGGTTCATAAATACCCAGCTGCTCAGGAATGGGTAGTTGCCTTGTACACAAGCTGTTTCTACAAAATGTCCACAAAAATGTGTGATGGTCTGGTAAAATGGCTGGAAAACAACAGCCGATAAGGCTATTTGTCACCTACACAGAGGACAGAAGGTGGTCAGATTCAAGCCATCATAAGAAACAAACAGAAAATTGCCTGCTAATACTTTGAGGGAGAAGGGAAAGGTTCAGTCTAGTCCCACAAAGATAAGCAAGCAGCAAGGAAAAATGTGGAGGCTTGGATAAAAATTCTATTGATCTGTTAGAAGTGACTAGCAAGAAGGTGGAGAGGAATGAAAATGAAAAAAACCACCCCAACTTCTCAAACTCTTGAGATTCTCTCCAAGATAAAGTAGGATCACAGATCTGCACATGCACAGGCCTCACAATGGTCATTCTGGAAATATTCCATTGTCTTAAAATGCTTTTATCTGAAAGATACCACACAAAGAATATACAAACAAATGGCTTTGATATTCTTTAAGTGTTCAGAACACAAAAATAAGACAAAATTCCTCATATTGAAATGAAATGGGTCTTTTTTATGTATATTGCCTATATGCAAGCCTCCAGTTCAGTTTCAGAACATTTGAAATTTGATGTTAGAGGTGCTGACTGATAGGTTTTTATTTGGCATATAATTCATAGTGCACTGTTTTAAATAAATGCATTAATGAGCTGAAAAGTAAGACTTTCTACTCTCCTTGTTTAAAAAAAAATAGAATCTTTACTGCTAACAGAAGTTGCTACAGGTTATGCATTTAATAGGAAAGAGGTAACTATTAATATAGACATACAGCTTAAAAATAAAAAGGCACTGTCTTCTAAACCATATGAAACAGAGAAAAAAAAATCCATGAAGATTCATGAACAATTATTTCTTGCGAAACTACAAATATTGGAGTAAGCCCTATTTTCTACATTTAAATCATCTGAATATTCCAGCAAAGAGTGGCTAAAACTCTCCCACTGTTAATATTTTTCTGAATCCTCATTAAAGCATCACAAGAACATACCAGCTCTGAAAAATCAAGAAACATATTCTTCTTTCAACATCAGAGGCAACAAACCTGATAAGTTAGAACTTCTACTTAAACCCCACTCAGCAAGTAACCAGGAGAGCAGAAACTGAGTGAACAAATGTAATTTTCAGAGTGGAATACTTGTAATTAGAAGTAGAAAAGTGACACAAGTAATTCCTGAAATATTGGAATATATTTTCTTTAAAAAGAAACCTCTGTAAGCTCTTCTGCCTAAGCATCTTCCCCTCAGACCGACCTTCCTAGAAGATAAACACATTCTTCAAAAAGATCAGGTTGCCTCTCTCATACCAGTACCTTCTGCAACATTTACACTAGTATACGTTACAGTAAAGATGGGATGTAACCCAGACTGACCACTAACAAGGACAGTTGTGCCTAATCAGTCTAATAGCTCTAAGTTCATTAATAAAATAGTGAATAAAAGAGACCTAGATGGTAATGCAAAATTAATTTGCCTGGCCAATAGAGTTGGCTGAAGAAAACAGCAAGCTCTGTGGCCATGGGAGAAGGCATCACATGAATATTGTTATCCCTACCACAGTTTGATACAGCTGAGGTATGATATTCAATTCAAGTAGCAGAATGTGTTGAAAGACAAAGACAGGGACTTTAGTGTTTGCCGAATCAAAGAATTGTGAAATTTACTTGACAACACATTTATATGACTGATGAATGGGTTGGAAAAGGGAATCCCACTCACTCATCCCACAGAAGACATAGGAACAATCAGAAGGTTCTTGAGTCAACTCAACAAAAGGAAATATTATGAAGAAGCCACAGAAATTACAAACACTGAAGGAAGCCAGTCAGGTATTTTGTACAGGTGGCTATGCTGACTAGAATGATATCATTGAAGAAAAGCACAAGATGGCAGAGGAGCTGACAACAAGGCACCCTTCCTAAACTGCAGTGGACACTATGGAAAAACACAACTAGAAACCAGATATCAATAAACATCTCCAGTTGTCAGAGTGGGTGAGACAGTGCAAGGTGAGGCAGCAACAAATACTCTTATTGCACTCATCGAAAAAGGCCTAGTAATACAGAACACTGTCATTTCCCTGTTACTGCATGACAACAGGAACTAGTATATGACCAAATATTTTCTCCAAAGAGTGTAAATGAATTAACCTAGTTTATGGCAAACCTTGGTACTAAAGGTACGTTATATTCAGTTATTAAACAAATCAGTGTCAAGGGTTAGGCGGGCCACTAGACAAGTGAGAGATGCTGTCTATTAAACCATTTCCCTTCCCAAAGGGGAAGAGAAAGGGAATAAGGAAGAGAGACCTATGGACTGGAAAAGAAAACTAAACCAGCTATAATGAAAATAATAATAAAAATTAATAAATACAAATATACACAAAAGCAATATCAAACTCAACTCCCCTGATGGCAATTACATCACCATCACCACTGATAATGTGGAGCAGGCACTGGGAAAAGTCCCACACAGGGACCAGTAGCAGATGAGAGTTGTGTTCAGGAGCTGGATTCTGGTACTGGATTCAGGAACACGTAGATCAGGATCAAAGGCAGAATGGACAGAGTCCTTGGACACTGGCCATTGAAGAAGAGAGCTTGACCCTCCTGATCCCTCAGATTTATACTGAATATGATGTATATGGGATGGAATCCCTCAATGGTCAGTTTAGGGTCACCTGTCCTGTCTGCTCCTCCCTACAGGTGCAGCCTTTTACTTTCTGCATCCCCAATGTTGTACACAAGATTCAGTAGTGATCTATAGGAGCAAGTATAAGAAAGACCCTTGCTGCACACCGATCCTTGGTAGTAACTATAAACATCATTATCACTGCCAGAAGCAGACACTGCAAAAATATGTTGTTAACTTTGGAAATTGCAGTTAGAAGAGACTGAGCTGAAAAGTAAAATCACTGAACATAATTGGTTCTGTTCTCACTCAAACCAGGACAATCAGCAACTCTGGAATCATTTTGATATCCAAAGGGCTCCTGCACATTAAAAAAGATCTCTAGATATAGAAAAATATCCTTTAAACTGTAGAGCCCCTCAATATATTCAATAGGTTCAAACAGACTTTTCATAGAATCATAGAATCATCTAGGTTGGAAAAGACCCATGGGATCATTGTGTCCAACCTTTCACCCTACTCTACAAGTTTACCCCTAGACCATATCCCCCAACACTACATCTAAGAGATTCTTAAACACATCCAGGGATGGCGACTCAACCCCCTCCCTGGGCATCCTATTCCAATATCCCACCACTCTTTCCATGAAGAATTTTTCCCTGGTATCTAGTCTAAATCTACCTTGCTTCAACAGGATTTCTCACCTTGGATTTTGGAGCCACAGTGAGCAAGGAAACTGGGCATCTTTAGGAAATGCTAGTGGGTATAAAACAAAACACTCTAAACAAGGGAGCCATAAGCTTTTCATTTTAGCACTCAGGTGTATTTATTCAGATGAGAACCGGGGAATGCTAGTTATTAAGTGTCCTGCATAGATGTTGTTCCTGTATTAACTTCACTACCCTAAAGGTATAGATATTACCATTAACAGTGACCAGGCCTGCTCAGGCACCAGAGACCATGAAATCACAGCAGTTCAGTGCTTTATCTAAGGCAATTAGCTTTTCTGAGAGGCAAAGTTTATTAGGTCATAGTAAATCCTGTGCTTGTAACACCAAATTGCTTTCAAGACCTCATGTGTTATCTCTGCAGAGAACTGTGATGAGCTGCATGAATATATAAATCTACTCAGGCAGCACTGTGTTATATTATGCTACAAGATTTAGACTGACCTCAGAGATTATTCACCCTTACCATCATAACTATCTTCAAAGTACCACACACCAAGAGTGCAAAGAAGCCAACAACAAGGAAAAGGATGAAGTTGGCTTTAGACTGAAGGACTAATAAGGACCTACCCATAGTCTCCAAAGGAATAAATTGATGTTTTTCAGTCCTACTTTTCCCTCAGCAAAGTCATTACATGCACACACACAACCCAGCATGCTCAGTTTATAACAGACAAACATTTAAACCTGATTTACAGATAATGCTTGCATGTTTTTTGGAAGAACTCACAGGTTTTTTCTGCATTCTAAAGAATTAAGACAAATACATGAGTTATACAAATTTCTCCTCCTCTGCCCCGTGACTTCTACCAGTCAGTGGAATTCAGAGGTGACCTAAAGAGACTTGACATATTTCTTGTAACTATGAATGCTGGGCTGTATTAATGATGAGGCCTTTCATTGATTTACTGTGGCTTACTAAATAAAACAGAATGAATGTACTGCATATGAGGCCTGGCCCAGAACAGCAGGAATCAGTATTCAAAACAGATCTAGAAGAACAGCTTTTGACAGAAAGACAGAAAAGAGTGAAAGGAGTCAAAAGAATTCTCACCCCCTTGTCAGTTAGTTGCTAATTCTTGTTTCACATAAGTACATTTTACATACTAAAGGACAATGCATAACAGAGAAGAATTTTTTTCCTTTTAGATACTTTTACTGTTATTAAGCTTAATTAAAGAAGACTTCTTTGAGCCCTCATTGTGTATTCTCCACAGGCAGGAGTGCCAGGTGGTACTACCTATGAGGTCAGCAGAACAGACAACTATTTCTTGAGCTTTAGTAAGCCATACATGATTCGATGCCATATGTTGCTCACGAAACAGTTTCTGAAGTACAGTAATAAATACCTTCTTATAGCTCCAGATTTACATGAGAAAAACGTTAGGCAGCTCAGAGTGCTGAGTAAATAAATCAATCTTGATTACTGCTCTGAGATATATACACGCGTATATATTATATATGAACACCTTGTCACAGCAGTTACATATTTTCCTTGACCTTCAGCTGTTCTGTGCTGTTCTTGTGAACTTCAGACATCCTCCTACTTCAAGGGAGAATATGTGACCTTGAAAATAAGACCCAAGGACAAAAATAAGTCCATAATTCAGTGTAGACTTTCAGCTTTGTTTAAATGGTATATACAGCAGGAAGGAAGGACAGTCACCTTTATATTTTGAAAAGAATCACACCTCACCCAAAGCCTCAAGCAGGAATCCTTTTCTCTCTGATTAAAGTCAAGGAACTTATATAATCTGGAAAAAAAAAGGATAACTTCTTCCATACAGTGACCCTGCAAACATTTTTGCTACTTCAATTATTCTCAAGTTCAAAAAAAAGAAATTCACAATCTCTACTTCCTAAAATTTTTGTTGCATGTCTGTACCAGTTCAAAAACATCAGATCTGGAACAAGACATGCAACTACCATGATTCACAATGCAGCAGACACAAGACAGCTGACATACTTCCAATTTACCATAGAGGTATTTGCCTGCATTTATATTACATTATTACCTTCTGTCATGAGAATCTGGTTGTATATTTTATCCAGACTCTAACACATCTTCAGTTACTCCCTGAAGAACAACCTTAACAACCCATTCCACAACATCTGCCAGCCACACAGACTGGAACAATCATGTTTTCAACACTCAGCCTTGCAATCTTGTCTGCTGGAAACAACTGGCTGAACGGAAAGCCATCGCTTGGTTTCTGAAGAGCACCTTTGGACTTTTCAAATCTGCTCAAGAGAGCTGTGTGTGTGCATGCACACACAGAGGACTACTGATGATGATGACTAATATCCATTCTCTTGCCTGTTAACAGTTTTTCTCTCTTTGCCACCAGTTTACAAACTAGTGAAAAATTTCCTAAGCAGTGTCTCAGCATAACCTCCACAGATGAAATATACACCAGACCATGTAACATCCTCACAGCAAGAGTTTATAATACACAGAAAACTTGAATGCAAGCTTACATACCTGTAACAGAATACAAGCTATCCTTTTCCTATGTAGGGAACATTTCCTGTAGTAGATTTTTGCTACTGTTTGAATACAAGTTGTACTAGATAAAGATTTTAGGAGTAGGTGCAGTGGATGTTTCCATGTTCACCAAACTCCATGAGCTGAGTTAATAAGGAAATCAGAAAAAGGAATCTGCAGGGCTGTGGTACACCATGGGATATCTGGCCCCACTAGGAAGATTAGTCAATGGCTAGCATAAGCATGAGCAACACCAGCTAATAAGCAGACACCATGGTAGCATTTCCAGCATAAAAATTAATTTTGGCCTACCTATTTTCCTTTCCACTTCTATCTTTTCAAAAGACAAGAATGACTCTAGATATTTTTTCTGATGAAAAATCAGTTCAAAGTCTTCTGAAAAATTCTAGGAAAATTTTCCAAGAGTGCCTCCATTTCTTCACTGACCCCCACTGTTAGCACTGAATTAAGAATTTACTGAGCCCCCTGTTCCAGCTAGGGTACTCTGCATTCCAAATACCTTGATAATTTATTCCAAAGCAACAGTGCCGTACGTGTGCTAGTGGCACATCTGTCAAGGGATAAGGCAGAAAGGAGCACAACACGCAATTCACTTGACTATAGCAGCCTTTCTTAAACTTGGTAGAAACAGGTTATACTGGCATAGTCAAGAGAACTAAAAATTGGGTGGATTTTCCTGATGATATTCAGAGTATACGCGAGTCAAAAAGAGAGAAACTTGTTTTCATGATGGATCTAGGAATACAGTGATAAAAATTATCATCTTTTGGAGAGTGAATGGGTAGATTTATTTATATATACTTCTTTTTTAAAGCACTTTTTTGTTTTATTCCTTTTGCGAGCTGATCCCGCAGTGAAGGACTCATGTGACCAGAGAGCAAAGCCAACAGGTCGTTTGACTTCTAACAGAACAGAAGACCTGTTAAGACTAGCAAAGAAAACCAACATCCTGACGCTGAGAGTAGAAAGCCTGAACACAAATCACTCCCTTGAAAAGTCAATAGAGATACAAAATATGACAGTTATTGCAGGAAATAGCATGATGGCTATGGACAGTAAACCCTCCTCTAGGCCTCAAGTGACATCCCGCAGTCTGGGAAGGAGTCAGGGGTACAGTAAGATACTTTGCTGCTAAAATGAGGCTATAGATACTGAGCCTACCAGCATGATGGGGGTATAAATACTGAGCCTACCGGCATGAAAAACTCCAAACCCATCCCCACCCTTGAGGCTGTGCTTCTGATGCTATAAGATGAACTTCACAGTAGGTCTACTTGCTGATCAGCTCAAGGCACCAAGGGGTAAGGCAAATCCCACATCTTCAGTTAGACTTGCTATGGTGCTGGCACTACCCACATTACGAGGGAAGCAGCTTCTTCCCAGCTTTCTGAACATGGCACTCACTCCACACAAGCTTAGGAGAGCTTGAAAGAAGTCATAGTGCTGGTCTATAAAACAGAGAAGAGACACAGCTGAAGGAGAAGGATAGGAACACCTATACCTTCATCTGCAAAAGTTTTAAAGCAACTCCTTAATCTACAAACACAGAACACCAGTCTTGCTCTTAATTAGGTCTAGCTATTACGTAGAAAGTGAAAAAGCCAGATCCATATTAATTTTGGGACACTGCAGGAGCACTAGCTTGGAAGTCTATCATCTGAACATGCAACAGTGCTCAGCTCCTCTCAAGCACCTTGCAATGCATGTGCGTGACATCAGCCAGCAACTTCTCAGTGACAGTGCATTTAACTTGCTTTAAATTATAACTTCTAGATTCACAAGCTAATAAGAGATAATTTTTTTTTTCTTCCTTCCTATTAAAAATAATTTCATTTTTACTGAACTTCATACTGACAAACAACTGCTCAGAAATGTGACTGAGATGCATTTTCAATATTCAAAAGAAAAAAGGGGGGGAGGGGGCACAAATAAAAAGAACCTGTTATTAAAATCTTGTGATATCTAGTCCAGTCTGTTGAGTCAAAGTTTTCAAATATTTACACCCACTGACACTATGTTAACAAAAGTTACCAGTATAATTGTCATTAAGTCTTTATTGTTTTCAGAGACAAAACCTTTCCCTAAAATGGAGTTGTGTTTATTGTATCATCATGACCCCATCTGTATATTGTGTTAGTCTGCCCTTGTCTAGTCTGTTTGTAACAGAGACTCACTTGACAGAGAGAGGAGAATTGTTTTAATTACCAGGTACCACAGACTTAGAAGCAGGGCAGGGGAGTGGAGTGTGTGCTGTCCACTAGCGCACCAGAATTTCTTCAACACTAGTACACCTTCAGCCATTAAACAACTCTGACATCCAGTTCTGCACATGAATAAGCTTTAAATAAGCAGCATCTCTGGTCTTTCATTATCTTTTCTTCCATTGCTGTGTGACTTCTCCTGCCATCAAATTTAAGAACTTCCCAGAGATGTGCTTTGGGTTTGGTTTGGTTTTTGTTGTGAGGGTTTTTTGTTTTTGTTTGTTTGTTTGTTTGTTTTTTTTTTGTTTTTGTTTTTGTTTTTGTTTTTATTTTTGTTTTGTTTTGAGATGGGCTCAATACCAAACATAACCGAGCAGTAGGAAAAGCACGGATATTATGAAATTTTGCAAAGTTTGCCAAATTCCAGTTTATGGAGGAACTTAACAGAAATTCATTTGAGTAATATAAATTAGAGGATTTTGCTAACAAAAGCAATGGAATTAATGAGTTGTTTGGCGGTTTGGTTTATTTAATCTTTCAGTCTGCTCCTTAGATGGAACCATGCCAACTGGGGATATGCTACACAAAGTTGGTAAATATTGTAACAATTAGCTTTGCATATATCTGATTACTTGTGGTAATTTTGCCTGTGGGTACAGAGGAAGCAGCAGAGGATAAATGATAGCTTATTCACTTCTCATTGCCCTTCCTATCCTCCTCTCTCCCTGTGTTTGAGGGCTGCTGAGCAACTGCCCTTGATGTAATAGCAGCATGGTTCCGTGAATCACGGGAACAAAGGGTGTGCAGTGTTGTGCAGCGGCAATATCTGAGCTCCTTGCTCCCATCTCTCCCACGGGCTATGAATTCATCAATCCTCTAACCTACTTTGCTTTTTACTGGTCTAGCAGCTTGTCAGCTGCTTTGCTCCCGGTAGGCATTAGAACAACACAGGACTTGTTGAATATTCAGAGAATCACAAAAAAGTCTGGGAGCTCACCCAAGCCTATCCCCCTGCCTCAGGGAAGACCAGCTAGACACAAACCATCCATGACAGATTTCTCTTACCTGTTCTTATCAGCCTCCAAGAAGGCTGCAACCTAATGCAGCACTGAGTTACCTTTCTGCCAATTTTTCTCACCTGAGCCTAGAGAAATCTCTCATGCTACAATGTGGTCCCATTATTTCTTGCCCTGCCCACCACAGCCAGAGGGACCAGACTGTTCTTTTCCTCTTTCTCATTGTCTTTTCCATATTTCAGTCCTCTGGCTGTTTGCTCCTGGAAGCAAAATCTCTCAGGTCTCCCTTGCTGGTTATGCTCTGATTCTGCACATTTTTCTTTGGGTCCATGGTCCCGAAGAGGACACTGAGCTATACAGAAATCTTAGCAATGCTGGCTGGTGAAGTTACTACTCATGCATTACACGCATCCCTCCTATCTAGGTTTTGCTTGCGCCAGTATGAATATCATGGCTTGGCAGCAGTCATGAAAACACACTTTAAAAAACCAAACCCTGTGCTTCACTCACAGTAAATCAGAGGGAAGCAAAAGCATGTGAGAGGGTAGGCCACATGTTACAGCACCACACGTCAGACAGAAAAAGAAGAGCTGAAGCTTGCAAAAAGGGAACATTTTGTTCTGCTTTGAGCAGGGTTAGGATAACTTACTACCACTAATATCTTGTTCTTCAGCAGCTGGAAACAGAGCCAGCATGCTGAGAATCTTAACCTGATATTTCAGACTGGTGCCTCAATATATCAACTGAGAATATTTCTGATGCTACTGTTGCTGCTTCTAAAAATGGACAAACCCACATATTTGCTTAAGCCCTGTGCCAAGTCCCACGTTATGACCACCTCTTCTTAAGCATGGTCAAAATTTGGAGTAGGTGGATAGGAACAGCTCATGGTTTCTTATCTTCTCCCAGAGTGCATGCCACCTTGCATAGCAACTCTCAGCAGCAAAGTGCAAAGAGGAAGGTAAGGCACCTTAAGTCACAACCAGAGAGAACTGAAGCAGAAGGAGACCATTTATCACTTCTGGTGCACAGATCATCAAGATTATTTACTAGGATAAACAAAGAGCCTGTTCTGTACCTCTTGATCCACAGCACTGCAGGGCAGCACTGCCTGAAACCATGCCAACTGAGACTTGAAGCTTATAAATAATAAGAAAGTCCAACTGAACAGTTTATTTACAGAATTGTAACACCTTCATTTGTAGTGCCCTCCATCAGCCAAGCAGAAGGGCTTCCATCGTGCCTTTCCTTTCAATTACCCTTTCCAGCCTTCATAAAGCAGAATCTTGTTGCTGCCTCAGGCAGACTGGGATACTGAGCCCCTCTTCTCATGCCCCTACCCTCTCCCTGAAGGCTCCTCAGGCTTCCCCCTCTTTTCCCAGGGCTGCTTACAACAAGCACCTGCTTCCTCCAGGTGAGTCCTTGGCAGGTCTAGAGACAACTGATGAGCCCCAGGCAATGTTCTGGCCAGCTCTCTCACAATTTCAGAATTAAGTTGGTCACTCAGCCAATCTCCTCCAACATTTTGCAAATCCTTTCCAAGACATGGATCAAAAAATTTTACTAGGAAACAATTAGATGTTAGTCATCCTTTGATAAAGGGCATATCAGAAACTACTATGCCCACACAAGGATTTCTCATTTCATATCTGTGATAGTTCAACCATGTGATAGCCTTCCCCTTGAAATTTAGGGACCATTTCTGTTCAAAAATATAGTTTATAAAAGCTTGTACTACAGACTCTAGCAGAGTCTGTACTAGGACTTAAGAGATTAATTTTCAGGGCATATATTGCAGAGATCATGCTCGTTCCCATGTGTGTGAGCCCCAAACCACCTTTTCTGTCTGTCTGGAAGAATAGCAAATCAAACACTTAAGTTTAGGAATACTGCACTGCCACAGACCCAGTAAGCAAAACTGAAAGTATATGGATAATTTAATAAATTATTTATAAGAAAAACTACATTTTAAATGTTTTTCTTTAACCTCAAAAACTGAGCAGACAGAAGAGTTTGCTGACATTTCCCCAAACCTGGGAATGTAACTAGCTGACCTGTCCAGATTCCAGTATAATTACTAACTAGCAACCTTTTCACATACACCACCCAATATTTTCAAGTGTCTTTTGCCTTCTTTTTCATTTTCTGTCCTTAACTGTTGTTGGTCACTGTTAGAGAGTTGTTGTGGTTTACTCTGAAAGCTATCAGTGCTATTGTGAAATGCATTTGTACATTGCCATACGTTACACAGGTGCTATACATTACTATTTCCACCAGAGATAAGGCAGGTGTTAACCAAGACACTAATTCCCATGAATAAATACTACTGGATTTTGAGAGGAGTGTGGTGTATATGTGCACATATCAATACATGCATGTTTGCATTTGTGTGTGTATATACACAGGCAGGTACACATACACAACCTATGTCATGAAAACGTAAATGAAGAAAAGCTAGGAAAAAAAAAATCTGTCAAGAAAAGAATTATGAACTCTTTAAAATGCAGAGCTGATACTACTATTACCAGAATGAATATTGGACCGTAACTTAACTCTGGTAACCAAGTGCTACCAGCTAGGCTTACTCTGGTAGCAAGCCACTGAACCATGTGTGTGAATTTTTGTAACACCAAATGGCTTATGGCTGCTAAATGAAACCCCGAGCAAAAGGCACCACATCAGCTTTAACAAAACTTCCTGATTAACATCCATTTTTAGTGAAAAGGCTGCAGACCAAAATCCCAACAGGGAGGATCATGGAAGACCCAGTAGGGACCCCAGGAAGCCTGGCCTGCAGTCCGTTGCTTTTGGCAGTCAATAAACTTTAAGAACTTGCAAGGAAACAACCCTTGGCCATTTCAGCAGCTGCTGTTGTTTATAAAGTTGCAGTCCCAGAATTAAAGTATGCTTTAAAAGTACTTCTGGGGGGATGCAATTAGGAAAGAGCCTTCCCAGTCAATGAAAAGGACATACAGCAGTGAGAGCATTTTGCTAAACACACAAACCTTGCCTGCTCTCCTGGTTTAGCTCTGATTTTTGGATATAGGATTTGAAAGTAGATCTTCTCATTTCTATCTATTCACCTGTATGGCAAAAGCACATACTGGCCTTTATTTTGTCATGAAAGGCGACATGTTGACATTATTTAAGACATTTTCCTACACTGAAGGTACCTAAAAAACCAAAAACATCCAGATTGAGCTCTAGTGGGGCTGAAGCAGATACAATTATTCTTTATGTTGAATCCTTTTAATAAGTTTCTCACTGCATGAAAACTTTTTACATGAGGCATTTCTGGGAAGAGGCTTTCAGTACCTGTGTAAGAAGTAAATGATACATAGGACAGAGTTTAATGAGGATTTAATCAATAAAAAAATTTAAAAAAATATTCCAAATATCAAGAGGAGATTGTACTTGATCTGAACTGCTGTATGATGAACAAGCTTTCAAGGTATTGAGTTACTCAGAGGCTAATTCTGATGTCTTATTTAATCCCATATAAAAGATAGTACTAAAGCACTTAAAAAATACTAAACTGCCCAAGTTGGGCTCTGTATAATTTTGATATAAGAGAGGAGGGATAAATTGATTTAGAGGTATAAAGCACACACAGTGTGCCATTCCAAGATTTTGACAAATAAGGAAACAAAGTGGTAAAAAGAACAGTAAATACTAACACACATCTTTCACACCTATTTTGACTCTTGGACTTCATCACTGTCCATTACAGAAGTGACAGACGTTGTTCTGCTTTTATTACATCTGCATAAATGAAGAGAGATCATGGGCAAAAGCCAGTATCAATATTGCTATAATGTGGATCAGGTTTCAGTGATCTTTTCAATTAAATTTTAGGAAGTGTTTCCAAGCAACTGAAAAGAACAGTGGCTTTAAGGTCAATTGTAATGGGGCTTTTAGGGTCAGTCCTCCTCCTCTAGAATTAATCCTAATATTCATCCTCTGAAAAATCTTCAGGAAGAAAGCCATTTCCAAACACTTAAGCATAGTTATTAATCTCATTTCTATCCTAATTATGCAGATTACTGACTAGAAGAAACCAATTCACCACATACTCTAATAAAGGTGCTGTTATTGGCAAGCTACTTCAACTGAAGGACCTACACTGGCAACTTGCCCATAAGCGACAGTGAACTTGCATAAAAGCCAGAAGATTGCTGATGTCACCTTTGTAGCACAAGAGCACAGCCTATGGAAGGTACCAGCCTCAGCACGGACAGCCTCAGATCCCAATCTGAGTGCAGCCTGAGCTCCAGGCTTGGCTTGCCAAAGACACGTGATCCTCCGATTCATCACAAACAGTAAGTGCTAACAGTGACTCATAGAATCATTTCGGTTGGAAAAGACCTTTAAGATCATTGAGTCCAACCATTAACCCAGCACTGCCAGGTCACCCCTAAACCATGTCCCTCAGCACCACATCTATATATCCTTTAAATTCCTATACAAATGGTGACTCCACCACTTCCCTGGGGAGCCTGTTCCAGGGTTTTACAACCCCTTCAGTGAAGAAATTTGGTCAGTTTTCAGATCTCAGAACCTTCACTGTATCACAAGGGGAGAGAAACTAAAGTAGTTTGATTCATGCCTGGGAGAAAACAAGAATTAGGCAGCTCAATTCAGAAAAAAAAAGAAGAATCAAATTTAATTTAGGTGGGATTTGCTGTTTCAGGTAAAAAAAGCTCAAAAGCGGAACTGCTCTGCACTAATGCCTTTGAAGGAACCTCACAGAGAACCAAGAAAGGCAAGTTCACATTTCTTTACTAGAACGACACAAGATGACTCAAGGTCAGTGACACCTGAACATCAAGCAAACAAAACTGCATAAATACCTTGCACATTTCAACAGCTCCTATCCTACACCCTAAAAGTTTTTCCCAATTACGCGTTAAGCATAATACATTGGTAAGTCAGCAGGGTAAACAGCTAAATAATTCATGTTGGCATAAGCAGTGCCCTCTGTCACTGGCAGCGTTACACAACTGAAAGGAGGCAGGACAGACACTTCTTGAATACTCATTGTGGTTCTGGAATTCAAATCGGGGAAATAAAAAGCCACTTCAAACCTAAGCCTCACACAAAGTGTTCCTGGCAAAAATTATTTCCACTGTACATCACAGCTGTACAGACAGGGAAAAAAAAAATAAATGGAAGTCTAGTCTTGTTTGTTCCTGTATGTGGTATGGGAAGGAAGAAAAAAAAAATGTACATTTAATATACATTCTGGTTTGATCAACTGAGAAAGCATTAATCATGTCTCTGTAGTCATGTGCAGGCTATCTAGTATTTTATGCACAACTGACATGTTCTAAAAGCCAGGTGCTTCAACAGGACTAGCCAAATGTTAAGTTTGCAACATTTCAAACTAATGTGTTAGTCTGCTGCAAACAAAAATAGTGTCCAGGAGTAGCAGCATTGTAAGGTAACTGAAACAGAAAACAGACAGAACTCCAGAGATCTCAAAGTCAGGAAGGGACTGTTCCTACCCTCTAGTCTTTCTTGTGCACCAGTACATGACAAAAATCAAGGTGCTTTAGGGTACTAAATAACCCCCAGATTGATAACATGGTTGTAAAGGCAACACACATTTCACTATAATTAAAGCAGCAGATATCTGCAGAACTTACTAAATTATAAATAAAAGATACAATAAACTGAAAATAAAGTAACATAACATATGGTGTATAAGTCATTAAGAAAGCCACTTCCTTAAACTAATGGATTTCACTAAAGATCATCAAAACCAGTGAAGTGGAAAGCAAGGGAAGAGCTTATGAAAAATCAGTAATAAATCCAGAGCAAAGACCAAGAGCAGACACCCAGCCCCAATGCAATCACCATTGCTTTTGTGTGTGAAAGAGTCACACACAATGGGGAGGAAAAAAAAAAAAGGCAACAAAAAACCCCCAACTTCAAACTGATGGTAAACCCTTTCATGCCTTAATCAGAACCATGTTTTGGAATAAAAGTGGCAAAAACAGTGCAGAAATTATTTGAGAAAGCAGTAGCAGAAGCTGCTTCAAGGCCTCTACTATGTGGACAGTGGCCAGTTGCTCAAAGGAACTTCTATTTATCATGCTGCAAATTTATTTCCCAAGACTGTTTCTTTCAAAATATTTTTACACAAAGTGCTTCAGGGTCCAGAGGAAGGAGGAGAAATAAGAATGCTGAGCTGAAAACATTGAAACTGATGCTTTTAAATAGAAATCCCAACAATTAGGGAAAATGGTCTTTAACTCTTATCACTAGATTTACTCACTAGAGTAAATTTGTTTACTAAAGCACATGTCCAAGCATGCTCTACTCCCAAAAGGGAAGTCTTGTAAGGAAAATACATACATAAATAAATAAATCAAAACCAAAAAAAAAACACAACAAAGCTTGCACCTCACTATGAAGATGATTTCTGTTTATTTACAGAATGGTAGAGGATGGAAAGGACATCTAGAGATCATTGAGCCCAACTCTCCTACTAGAGCATCCTCACCTAGAGCAGGTTGCATAGAAGTGTGTCCAGGCAAGTTGTGAATATCTCTAGAGAAGGAGTTTCCACAACCTCTCTGGGCAGCCTGCTCCAGTGGTATCCGTTAAAGAGTTTCAAAATATTTCAAAAACATTAAGAGATGTAAGGAATATGCTACATCAGTACTCTAAATAATTCTTTTGACATATTTGTTTTCCTTTTGTTCCGGCACAGTATATTCACTAGTTACACAAAGTGCACATTACTAGATCTGCTTGATGAGGCACTGTCCTTCCTCTTCCAACTCCAACCCAAGGGAGAGGGTAAAAAATTAAAACAAACCAAAAATCAACAACTTTGATTTCAGAGAAACAACACAGGTTATCTGATGCTAATAGAGAATCTTGAGATCAAAACATTTCTAATTTTACCACAATGTTTTAATGTGACTGGGCAGGCCCTTGACAAGGTCTACCACATCTTCTCTATTTAGAAAATTTTCTTATCTTTTACCTGTACCATTCCTATTCTTCAGCTAAAGAACTGAAGTAACAAGACAGATTAAATAGCACTGCTACCTCTCATGATGTTTTTCAGGTATATTTAAGCCACACTCCTTACTAGCTTCAGTACTCTGGCAATTATATGAGAATCACATCTCACTTCATGGCTACAGAGGCCTGGAAAATGTGCATTTAAAGCTTGTACATGTTTGTGAATATATAAATTTTTCATCATTCTAGAGAAAGTGGTTAAAGAATTTGATAGGCTTGCAGCAAAAAAAAAAAATGCAGCAAGTTGTATAAGTCATACCACAAATCTGTGCAAAGTCCTCAGGGCACATAGCCAGTGCTCTCTCTAGTGGCTCTCCTGATCTGCTCTAAAAACAAAAGCCACTTCAAGACTGGGAGCTTAATCTGACAGTGAGAGCTTCAAATCTCTGTCCAAGGATCAACAGAAAGAGTAAACTCTCACTTGGGGGTGTTTTAGGAGGAACACCTTGAAAATATGATAGTTCTGTTCCTCCCCCTGCCCCATCACCCACAGGACATACTTAAAATGTATAACACTGCCTTTCACAGTGCTGTACCACACACTGAAATAGTTTTTACACCACTTTGAAGAGCGCACACAACCGTTTTGCTCACTGGCACCTAGATCAATTTCTAATTGCTACTTCAAAGAGCATTCAGCAGGACACTGCAACTATTATGGCAGCATCTGTGAGAGACAAAAAATTGAAAAAGCTAAAGCAAATTGGGCATAATGTAGTGCAACTGTCACACTAATAGCAAATGGTCCCACTTACAAGAATCAACAAGAAATGACAGACAGCTCAAAAGTTCCTCTCCTCCCTGATTTTTTTTTTTTCTCTCTCTCCACTGACTGCAGTAAGAAGTTTCTAACAAACACACACCTGACAGACAGACAACATTCTCCAACAGTTGAATATTAACATGCATTTCTAGAGTGATGCAAAAGCACACTGTCCTGAGAGTGCTATGGTCAAACAGTTAAATCATAGAAATGTAAAAACAGAGCTTTGCACTCCCAGATCTTCCTTTTCCCTTTGCTGCAGCAGTGACCAGCAAGCACAGCCCGTACATAATGACTCTGAGGGCCACTACCCTTTCAGAGGCAGAGTCAAGGCCCAGGAGAGCTGGGAGGAGGCACAAAGATCGAAAAAGAAGACTGTTTTGAGCAGTATCAGCTGGCATTAGTAAGAGATGTTCTGCACAGCTCTAAGCAGCCAAGCTCATCCAGTGCAAGAGTTTTTAAAATTCTGCAAGTGACTGGAATTGTAGTTGCCACTGGTTACGCGTGGGCTTAAGCAGCATTTTGCAGTGGTAGTGCCATAAAAATCTACAATGCCACGTTGCTCTGGCAACAGAGAAAATGATGTTTCCTCGTGTCTTTATTTGACCTCAGAATCTTTTTTTTTTTTGTAAAGTGAAAGGTCAGGCCATACAACACATCTACAAGAGATGACAGCCTACATGTTATGAAGTAGAGGCAAAAGTTTAGAAGTGCCAGTCATTCGTGGCATAGTTTTTTGTAGACAGCCACTGCACAAAGCTCTTTCTGCCATCACAAAACAGCAGTTTCTGTACAGGAGAGCAGGAATCAACCTCTTCCTTCAAGCAGGGATTATTGCTACTGGTCGATACTCACTGACAGCAGAGGAGACAGCTTCATTAGGTCCTGATGTTCCAAAGCAATTGTATAATAAAAACATAAAGTCTTCCCTTTCAATGATTCAAGTCACATAAAACATATTTAGAGATGTGGGGTTCTTTTAAAACTAACTTGCTACAGTCTGCAGACCTGGAATATTTAACTGGACCAGAAGCCCTAGAACTTTTAAACATGCATGTGTTTTGATGCACATTCACAGTCTAGTGCCAGCATTTCAGTTTTCAGGGTCTGTGGCCAGAAGCTTATCTAAGTGAAAACTAGCATTTTATTTGTTGTTTATTTTCAGTAGTGCTATTTTTTCAGCAATGTCACTTTGTAGCTATGAGAGAAACAACTCTCTTTAGTGGGCACTATCACTGACAGTTAAATTTCACTGACAATCAGGAAATGCCATCAGGTTCCAGAGCAACCGTATATTAAGGATTCTACACATACCTGTTAAAACTTCATAGCTGCTAAGGAGGAAGATGAAAACAGGCACATAACTTTGACTGAGATTAACTTAGCCATGGTAATTGCTTTTTTATTTCCATTTACTCTAACAAAAAAAAAACAAAAACAAAACAAAAAAAGGTGTGAACAGCTCAAACTTACATATTTAATTCCAAAATCTCATTTTCCATAAGTTGGCAAGCAGACAATTGGGTATTATGTCTATTTTCTCATAGTATTCTGCTTTGTTCTACTTCCCAGTTACACTTCAAATACTTGGGTTCAATCTATCTGTCCCTGTCTTTTATAGGTGCCCATACTGACCAGAAGTTAAACATGTACCCCATTAAAAGTTAGATATGCAAGTTTCAGCTGGTCATTCTAATCTCCTTCACAGCAAATGGCAAGTTTTCACAAAGAGGGAAAAAAAGAAAAATGCAAAATGTATTCAAATAACAACATGTTTCTTAAAACAAAGATTGTCTTAATGCAAAAATGCCCAAGAAACAAAGAATGAAGAAAGTGCCAGGCACTACTTGGTTCTGATACACAGGAACCAAAAGGCACACCTAGACAAGCTGAGAAGGAAAGTAAGTCTGCAATTGTGAATTATTATGTAGGCCTTTTTGTTTCCTGTGGGAGGAATGTAAAAGGCAAAATATTTAATAGACTAAGGGACATATCGACACTAAAATAATTAATGTTTGCAGAAGTACTCCCCCTAGCTATGCAAAGTAAAATAAAATTGAATTTGGCTCAGTAGTCAAATGCTGAGTGAGGTCAGATAAAAAGAAGATGGGTTGAACCGAGTGGTGGATTTACACAACTCAGACAAAGGTCAGGCAGCAAGAACAACTGGAAATTATCAGTAAAATTTTCAAAAGCACTTTAGGAGCAGATACAGGTTCTTCAGTCATTTACATGCTCTCACGACCTGAATATGAAGCAGCAATTATAGCAAAAGAAAGCAAAAGTACAAGACAAGGACTTTGCCACATCAGGTATAATAAAGGCAGTATGTAAGTCTGTCTACTTTTTCTTTAGAGTAGGCAGATTTTTATGACAAATGCTTGAGGAATTGCTGTAGGACCCGAATTAACTGGGTACTAGAGAGTTTTCAAGCAACATACCCTCTCCAAGTCTTCCAAAGCAAACTACAGAGACTTTTTTTAATCTGGCCTTCTCATGTGCCAAAGGAAAGATAAGCCTAAGAGAACTTAAACTGAGTCAATGTGAGGCAGTTGCATGAGGAGGAAAATAAATCAGAGAATCTCATCCTAAAACTCAGAAAATCTCTACAAAACCAGACTGCTTATGACTAGAAATGAGACCACTTGAGCCTGTAGAGCGAGTCTGTAGACTGTTGCTTTTTCTAGCAAAGACACAGAAACATTGTCCGATGGAGATATTCCTAGGGGCCTGAAAAACACTGCAGCATTCACATGCCTTTGGAAAGGCAGAAGCACAGTAACATTTCTGAACAAATTTACTTGAGTAGCTGGCCATAATTAGATTCTCAGTCAGAGTACTGGCTGAGGACAACTTGACAAGAAGAACATTTTGGAACCTAAGACAGAAAAGCTATACACATCAATAGTTTGAGGGCTGGATCCGATGAAGGGTTTGGTTGTACATGGACTAGAGGTTGCAGTCTCTAACTTCTAGTGCCTGGCTCCCAGATTTGGAATGAGAGCAAGATGCAGTTTGACAATGGATTTACAGCAATCTAAGATCACAATGCTTCAAAAGGAGCTCCCTCTCTACCACCCTTCCAGGGTTTCTCCTCTACGCAATCGTGCCTTCGCTAGTCCTACCTCAGTTCACAAAACAATCAGCAAACCTGGACCACATAAAAATGCATTCCCAGCACCATCTCTCCCTTGATTTCCAAGCAGAACAGGGAGACACTACTACTACCCACACAGCAATGTAACCAACTACACTGTTAGAAGGGAAGAGGAAAAAAAACTTACCAAAAGAGAAGCATCAAGGAGCAGCAAAGGCTGACTGCTCTCTAAGCCAAGGGTGGACCTCAACACAGCCAGCGTCTTCACCAACGAAGGCCACAGTCCCAGAGCAGCTGAACACAGCAAGCAGAGCCAGGTGCTGAAAAGGGTTCTCAGACAGCCCCAAACACAGTGAGGGAGTAAACCAAGTATCATGTCTGTCCCAGGAACAAGCCACAAGCAAAAGATAAGGCAGTGACAGGTCTGCAGCCAGGTACACCTATGACAGCACTCAGGCATAAAATCCCAAGCCTGGGCCTAAATGGAGCTCCTGGGTGGAGGTCCCAGGTGAGGCTGCTCAGAGGAATTAAACCCTAGTGAGGCCCTGATAGGGACTTCTACAGCAACACAGCCTGAGCACCTGTAGTCTATGTAGGGGGGAAGATTTTGGTAGAGGCAGGGCTGGCTGCTATAGAAAGAAGTCAGGGGCTGCCCTGTGCTGAACACAGCTGGCTCTCCCATGGCCTCACTGCTGGCCAAAGCTGAGCCCATCAGCCACATGTACACTGCTGGGAAAACACATTTAAGGAGAGGCAGAAAAGGAAAAATAAATACTTTACAAGTAAGAAACAACAGGGGGAACACCAAGGTTCAGAGAAAGAGAAGGTGCTCTATGGTGCTGGAGCAGATACCACAGGTGTCTGAGGAAGACATACTGCCAGAGCAGGTATCCACGCTGCAGCTTGTGGAAGAACCAGAGTTGGAGCAGCTGGTTACTTCCAAAAGGAACTGACACTTGTGGAGAGCCCACCCTGGAACAGAATTTTCCTGAAGGACTGCAGCCCATGGAAAGACCCATGCTGGAGCAGGGGAACAGTGTGAAGGGACCAGCAGAGAAAGCGTTATACAATGAATGCAATCCCTCCATTCCTCATCTACCCGGTGCCCCCCAGGGCGGAGGGGAGAGGAATCAGAAATGAATGACTGAAGCTGACCCTGTGAAAATGGGTGAAGGCTTTGTTTTATTTTGTTTTGTTTTTCACTACCCAAATCTGTTTTAATTGAAATAAAGTAATTTAACCCAAGCTGAGACTATTTTGCCCGTGACTGTAACCGGTAAGCCGTCTCCCTGTGTTTACCTTGACCTAATAGCTTTCTCATCCTATTTTCTCCTCCAACTTTCTGAGGAGGGGCAGTGAGTGAGCAGATGGGCGGGCATTTGGCTGCCAGACAGTGCTAACTCACCACAGCACCAAAAATCAACTACTTTCTCATCCCCAAATGGTTTCCAAATGCACCAGCCCCCTTTCCCTAATCCTATAGTCTGTGCAAAGAGCTAAAAAGAGCTATTTTACACAGAATGGTGAGCAAAACAGTGTCTCCCTTGGGAAATGTAAATAAAATGTAATTCATTGAAATAATTGGTTAATATAATGTATTAATTGGACTACAATTAGGCAACAGAATTAAGAACTGTAAGAAAACATCTCTTTCCTTCCTCTAGAGTCCCAAATCTTCTCCTGCAAATAAAACACAGCTGTATGTTGAGGGGAAAAGAAAAAAAAAAAAACACACAAGAAAAACTCACTGTCTTCTTTAGAGAAACTTGAGGGAAAGGTGTGACAGCGGGCTACTGTTAATTGCCTTCTTCTTAAAACAGTAAGCCAGCGAATAGGAGACCTGAGGTCAATGCTTAACTGAACCTGACAGGATTCAAATTTATATTTCCTGCTTCCTCAAGGCATACCTTATCCATTTGCTATGTATGGCTGAATGAGGGAAACTTTCTGGGCACTCTGGGTCGCAGTGCAGAGGAGAGTGCAATAATCAGCCTGTTAAGTCTTGCTGGTGATCATGAATTCCGCTTCCTCCTCCTGTAAAGTCATTGAAGCAAACAGAAACATAGTCCGAAGCACAGAGTTCAGGATTTTTTCTCCCAGCTGAATGACCCCAGTCACTACACTAATGCTCCCCTTGTACTCTCTCTCTTTTGATCAAAGACTCTTCAGATTCTCAGTTATATGCTAGCCCTTTTTAAGGGAATGGAGCCTGATTCAGGCTGGGAAAACAGCTTCCACTCAGCATTTTCTCTGCTCTGGTAGGAGAATAACAAAAGTTAAAACTCCTTCAGGCTAAGGAAGGAATTTACACTGGTCACACACAGTCTCTCAGTGTGTGTTCTTGCCAATTAGGCTGTAATACAAAAGATGTGTAGGTGGACTGTCACACCCCTCTTGCAGCTTTGAAAGGATATGCTCAAATTTGCTTCTTGTGCAAGAGTCTCTGTAAGTAGGCATCAATTGAAATCTATTTGATCTGATTAAACTCATGAAAGTTGGAAGAATGACTGCCCATTTTCTGAAACTTTATTACACTCAGGGGATCTCAGTACTAACAGATCCAGCTTGGGAAGAGCAAAGTTCAAAACCAACTCTAGATGCTTGAAACTGCCCCATCAATGGAGAGCAACCAATAGGGAAAGGTGCTTAAGCTCCTAGCCCTGATGGGCTGTGCTTTTGAAAAGGACCATTCTGATCCATGCTTCTCCAGCACTTGACTAGATGATCCCGTTCAATTTTCAAGCTGAAAAAAATACAACTTGACTTCTTTGATTTATCAGCCAGCTTGCTTGCAGCTTTATCCAAGTATAGTAATTGTTTATCAGCTTTCTTCTCTGTCATGTACTAACCTTTCTGCCAGACAGTTTGACTTCCAGAGATCTTTAAAAAAATCATAGTCCTCATTCGGAAATAAAACTACACCGCATGAGCATTCATGATAAGCAGTATGCCCACCTGCATGAAAAAAATTCCCAGGGCTAAACAAAGAGCATTTTCATTCAAAGGAAAGAGCAAACAATGAAAACTTGGAATGTCCAACTAATGAATCATATACTTCAGCAGCAGGACAAAGCCTAGCCTTTCCCTCTACATCTGCAAGCTGCTGCTAGGCCAGCATTAACAGTTCATTAAAAGACTTCTCTCCTAATTATATCCCATTGACCAATCTTGAAAAAGCCTAATTGAAGGCAGGTCTGTCCCTTGACAGAGGAAGCCCATGCTTTTTAAGCATTCTATTACCTACCTCAGCAGAATCAATCACGGTTCTGAGGCTAAGCAAGAAGGCCCTTGTCTGCAGGTGTGTTCTAATGATGCCAGTGTAGGCAGAAGGCTCAAGGTCTTAGTAATCACCCCTCCACTTTAATCAGAGCCCTTTCACTTCAGCTTATCAACCTCAAAAACACCTTCTTTAGAAACTCAGGCTTTTAGGCATGCAGATTTGCCAGATACTTTTAAATTACTGTCCCTAAATTGTGAGAGAGCTACATTCCTTTGGTATTTCCATCACTTTTTGCCTTCTTCAGCTGCATTCTCTGCCCATATCCACATGGCACTTCAGCTTGAGACCAGGATGTACATGCTTCCCCCCAGTCTCCCTGATGTCCCTTGAAGAAATTCAGTGGCAAAAGCAAGGAGGGAGCCATGTGCACTGCAAGATCTCTCCCCTGATAGACATGCAGGCTGTTTAGGGATCTGTGTTCAACCACACACGTACTGCAGAATACAGTCGAGGACACACATCTAACATGACTACAGGTTCAAAGCAACTTCGTCCCACCACTTCAGCCTGTGGCAGAAGGGGAGAGCTCTCCATTGAGGTATGTAAGGAAATCCAAGACTTGTACCAAACTCACCTTCCAAATCAAATAAAGTTTTAACAAGAATGTCCCAACTATTTAGATCTACCAGAATCCTAAAGGACACCCAGCACACTCCCTCTGCTCCCCAGACTTCTCCTTCATCTATGTTCATATGGAAACCTCACTCATTCTTCTCTGTACTCACCATCAAATCTCAGTGCTGAGTTCCTCATAATTTATCCATCTATGTTTTAAAGGAATGACATGGCCGAGTCAAAGTTTGCTGAGGCTCTGTTATCTATGTATTTGTCATGATATTACTTAGAATGGCTGCTGATTTCTGCAGAGAATTGAGTTTAAACTACACAGTAAGTTCACATGTGTACATGGTCTAACAAAGCAGCCAGTTCATGATCAGAACCAGGATGAGTGATGATGTTCCAGACTATCTTTTCCTGAGATTGAAGTCTACCATGCATCAGTTCAGGTACAAGTAGGATATGGATATCAAAGATAGCAAAAATACCTGGAAAGCCAAGGTACTGTAAATCATGGTGCAGGCACTAGAGTGGCTGTACACAAAACCAGCTTGGGTTCAGCAGTCTGAGCTGTGCACTGACCCTCTCAGACGTGGTCTGTCTCCACAAGCTGGAGTGTTGTTGGGCAGACCCCAGCCTACCTAACTTCTCCACTTATTAGCAAGACCTGTTAGTTTATACATGGTGCTGGATGAGGCCCTTAGCTAACGTGCAAACCAGACAGCCCGCACAGAAAGAATGAAGAACTCCTTTTAATGCTATTTGGCAAGCAATTATGGCAACTAAACAGTTAACTTAGACAGCAACTCATTAAAATTTTCGGTGGCTTCCAGACAGCTAAAAAGGAATATTTTGGCTTTTTGTTTTTTTTTTTCTTGGGCTTCCTCTTTTTAATAAATAATTCACTGCTTGGACAGTATTCAGCAGAAATCAGTCTTTAATTAAAATTTAACAAAATACATTCCTTATGCTGGCTGGCTGGACTTCCCTAAACAGTCTCATTATCTTTCCTTGATGGAGTAAACAGCACTGCTACACTTTTCAGGAGCAATTTAATATTTTTGCTTTTACTACTAAAGGCACCTTCATGTTAATTTCCTAGCTTGGAATCAATGCCTGCACCACAAAGACAACACAACTTTCCTGCAATAACATTAGTTGTGCCTGTGATTAATTACTTTTGGGTCTTAATGACTCTCGGCATAGGGTTTCTTTTCCTCCTGCTTCACTGCTTGTAACATTTGAATTATTTTTATTTTTCCTTTTCAGATGATGTCAAATATCACTGCTTTGGATCTTTAAAGCACTTAATTGCTGAGCTGATTTTGTTCCTTTCTAAGGTTGGACAAGATACTTTTGGATCATTATAATTTTTTTTTATTTTTTTTTCTATCTTATGCCTTTTAAGAAAGAACTTCCTAATTGAAGAAATTTTACTAGTTTTTTTTCCCTACTAAGGGTGTGTTTCTCTTTTTATCACATATTCTTTTCAGTCATTCCAAATATATTGTCTCTAACCTGCTCTCTGGCATGTCTCAATCCTCTTTTCAAAACACTTCAGAAAGGATCCCAAGCAGAATATTCAATTAGAATGACATGACTGAAAAATAAAAAAGAAAAGTTTAATGCTCTAGTTATAGCCTATGGCTACCTCAGCTAGGTTATCTTCATTTCTGTTTTCATGAGTCAAACTGTATTCAATCATTTGGGCCACATACTGTTCTTGCTAGTATCTCTTCATTAGTAAAAAAAATCAAAAAAAGAAAGAAAAAAAAAAGAAAGGAAACAAAAATAAATCAGAGGAGGGAAAATAAAACACAAGATGTCAGTTGATCTAGAAGAAGCTGTCCTACAAAAGCACCACATCCAGTCACAAGAAATGACGATGACATGGGAAAGGGGACTTCACACTGATCAGTGTTTATAAGACAAATGAGAGTTAATTCCTCACTTTTCACCATACTGTCTCTTTTAAAATAGCACAAATGAATCCCTCAGTAGTCCCTGTCCTAGAATATGACATAAGTCACTGCATGGATTCCAGCTATGCTTAAGAATACAGGCACTGAAACAATGCTTGCCAAAATGAAAACAGATGGAGCCCATCTCTCCAATTATATCCTTTTTGTAACCAGCAGCCTCCGAAGACATTATCACACAGACACCCTGACCTGCTTATCATACAGACAGTTGACTTTCATCTTGCAAGGTGGTTATGATTACCTACCAGATTATACTCTGGCAAGAAACTGGAATGCAGGAGTGTACCCCTAAAGGGCTTCTGGCAAGTTTGCAATGGGATTGCCAGGGAGAATAAAAGCATGGAAATGGAAAAAGTGGACTTTCTCCCCTGACTGTGTATCTTACAACTATCCAGTTATTAGATTCTACAAATATGACTACTTAAAACAAAAGCATAAAGGTTCAATGCAAACAAGAAAAAAAATCTGTTCAATGCATTGGTAGTTAGAGAACAGACCAAATCATAAAAAATAAATGTGGGGGTAAGGGAGAATTCATTAAATAGCTGAGACAGGCTAGTCATCAAGTCTGTGCTAAGCTTCTGAGGTTTTGTGAAAAAGGTGGAAAAAATCTTACCTGAAATTAAGTACCACTGTGAGGCCTCCTGCCAAATATAACAAACAGTGAAGGGAACAGTGGGAAAATCACTCTTCAACAACAGGATACGTGCAAAATGTCCAGGGCCTGATACCAAAAAAACTGTATGTGACCAGGAAAAACACAGGAAGTAAAACAATCTACCTTGCTAGAAGATGTTAAAAATGTCAGCCTTGGCAGAAACTGAAGGAGAACAACTATCATTAAGGACACAAGAAATCACCTGACACCAGCTTTCTCACAGTACAAGGAAATTACTTAGCCTAGCTTGTTTCTGCATTTTATTCACATTGGTTATTCCTAGCAAACTGGTTAAAATGTTATTCAAGGTATTGTAAGGATAAGGGTTAAAAGGATACTACATGGGTATGTATGCCAAGTTCAAAAAAAGCCCATGGTGTTGTCAGAAGGGCTGTGGGACCACAATGGGGAGCACTGAAGCTCTAGTAGGTAGTGACAAAGTACAAGTGCATGTCATTGGCATTACCAGCTCTCACTACGACTCTGTATTATGCAGGCTCATATGGGCTGCCAAAGAGCTTACATCAAGGAGATGAAACTCAGCACTGAAGGAGGAATTAGACAGTTAGGCCATAGCAAGCAAGGACTTGCTGGAAAACTTTGATTTTAGTACTACAATGGCAGAACATTTTATATATGCTATGGCAAAATCCGTTTAGGAACTTAACAGGTTGAAAGTAAGAAGAACTCCAAAACATTATTTTGCTGAGATGGTAGTGGAGTGATGGATTTTTCTTTAAAACACAACCCCAACAAAAATATCCCCAAAATCTATTTAAATGCTTTATGATTTTTCCAGAGGTTTGTATATACGAACATAGGACAGCTACATCACTGAAGTGGGAGAGAGGAAATATGAAAGAACTTGAAGGCTCAGGAAAGATATCACTGGGATCAACTACGTGTTTCTGCCAGAATATTATCCATGTTGCAGACAATACAGAAATTTGTATCACCAGATTCAATAGCCAGGCACTGACTGGGGCAATTCACCAGCAGTTTCAGACTGCAGTATACAACATCATTTAGTATGCATTTCTCTTCTTTTGCTATAAAAATGTTGTCCATTTGGGCTTTTTAACCCAAAAAGTGATATTTAGAGGAGGAAGGCAAAATAGTTTTAAAGAGCTCCTGCCAAATATGGCAATTGCTTTGTTAGGGAGAGGGGAAGAAGTATTTTCTGAGCTCAGTTTCCGTGGCAACTTTGAGAAATCACAGCACAGACAAAAACTTGTTTAAAATGGTTCTAGTTTTGCCTCCTAGAAAGGTTCTGTGCTCTCCACGTTACTGACACTCTGAGATCAGCCATGCCTTTGGAGATGAGCCTTTAACATGTTAAGATCTAGGCTATTTCTATTTCTGCTAAAATACATACAGGATTTGAAGTATACGTGCAACTTTTCTGGCTGTAAATTCTGTTCTTGACACCTTTTTTCCACATTGCTGCAGAGAATGGGAAGCTCCTGAGTGGCAAAATACCTCTGATTTCTCTAATCCTTGCATTCAGAGGGGAGAGGTCACACTGTAATGATAAAACGTGCTGACACGTAGAAAGCCAGCTAGTCTAGAATTAAATTAGAATTCATGCTCATCCTCTCTGGAATAACCTGATGGCTTCTCTTTTCCTTCATTAAGAGAAAGAGGCTGAGAAGGGAATGTAAGTATGAAATGGAATAATTTAAACAGCAAATTCTAAAAGGAAGAAATGTGATAAACACAACCATTATAAAAGGTATATATATGGAAAACACCAGCATACAGTAATTTCATTTTCATACAATTCCCATAAGGAAACCAATATAAAAATTAAAAGTTCAAACAATTTGCAGTTACAGAGAAAAACTGCCTCTTGGACTAGTCACTCTGAACAAGTACCACAAAACAGCAAAGGCATTCCAGCAGTAACTTCCAAATTTTGCACTGTGTGCACCTAAGGGAAACCTGGAAAGGTAACAGCAGACATCTTCCTGTCTAAATCAGCTACTTAGAAAACAAGGCAAACAGCAAGGAATGTCTAGGGAATACAACACCACACAATATTTATACATCATCTATCTAATGAGAAGTTATCCATAAGGAAAAGGACACATTTCTAGATTATATTTTACCATGAACTTTGAGGATCTCTGACACCTTTCCATGTAGGACAGGTTGTTTACTGAGAATACAGAAGATTATTTTCAAACAAAGAAAAATAAGTTTGCACACAGATCTGAACATAAAATTACAAAGCCCAACAAGGAACATACCCTGATGAACTTCCTGTGAGTCTATTAAGCCAGTCCACCTGACCTCTTCAAAATCTCCTCCTTCTCCTTGATCTCTATAGGGAACTCAGATACCTGGTGGTAAATACCTTTGAAGGCCATACTACCCAGTCTCACAGTTGGCAGCTGTGGGATTCCTACAGGGCCATTAGAATTTGACCTCAACCTTGCCAAGTCTTGCACAATAGGCCATCCGCTATCTGACCAGAATACAGGTCACAGCAGCTTCTTATTTTGGGAAGAGAATAATAAAATTAAATTTAAAAATGTGACCTTCCATGAGGCTTTTGAAGCTACAGCTTCTCTGATGTGTAAATGAGATAGCTAAAGGATAGCCCTTGTATGTCCTTCTCCTGTTGTATTTGTTCACTGAGAAGACAGATCTACATCTTGTGAAAGGAACAGGGAATGCTTTGTAGAGTAATATCAGTATGTTCACATCTGTCACTAGTTTTCAACACCAGTGGTCTAGTCTAACCACAGGGATGAGCTACTTAATAAGAGATATTTACAAACACTTTTGAGATCTGAGTATGCATCACTTCCCACTGGAAGGATGGCTACTTCCTTCAGAAATGTCATTGGTACAGCAAGTCGAAGCAGCCTGAGTTAAGAGTTGAATAGCTCTGTTGCTTTCTCTCTATGTATACACAAGTAGATATATATATATGCGCTATACATATCCAATATATATTTTTATAATACATATATGCTGCTTTGTTGTTTAATAACTACAGTTGCTTTGGCTACATAGTTCTTCTTGGACAAAAGACAGGATCATTATCTGTATTTCATAGGCAAGGAGATACAGCTAAGCATCTACACAAGGTCATGCACAAAGTCTGTGGCAGGGCTGAGAACTGAACTCTGGGAATAAAAATATCTTTTTACTATTGAAGGAAAACCCAGAACCTTCATTTTTTCTAACTCTTATTGAAGAACAGGTGTTCCACTGATGTAGATTTGATAGACCAATCTATGCCAGGAATTACAATAAGATTCAGATCCAGGCCAGGACGAATCCCATCCTGTCTACAGCTGTCAAGATAACAGCAGCCTTAGGTGTTGTAGCTACAGAGGAGCTCCATTAATTCCAAATTCTTCCCTTCAGGAAGTGCTACTTGGCTGGTTTGTGGTCACACTGTGGTATACTCACTGATCCTGCTCGGAAGACACTAAGCAATTTGCAAAGATGGAAGCACTACTGGAGAATAATTCACACAACCAATCTATAGCATAGCTAAAATATCCCACACACTGAAGCCAGGAGTTACATATATATTTGAGCAGCCACAAGAGGGAGTGTATTACTTGGCTGGAAAGCCTCTAGCCCCTTTCCATGGCTGCAATGCCAAGGAAGGATCACCAAGCTGACAGATGAGTTACAAGGTTAGTTCCCTCTGCAGTCGAGGAGGAGAGACAGCTTTCTCTAGAGTAATATTTGGAGGTGAAGGCAGACACTGATGAAATGCAGAAATGAAACAAAGGGTAGCAGCACCAGGATACCAAGAGCAGCCATCCCTTTAAGTAACAATATAGATCAGTATCACTACCAAATCTTTCAGCTCTTTGAAACAGGAAACTACAAACTTGATGTCTGTCAAAACTTTATTCACCTAAAAGACATGGGACAATTGGCTAGGAGAAGAGACCCATAGCTAAGTGTGAGGTTGCAAGATGGCAGAAGAGCCACATTAGTAGGTGGTGACTAAGGCAGACACTGTAGCCTCGAAGGATTTCCTTGAGCCTGGGTCTTGGAGTAGAGAGATCTCTCCCTAGTGCTAGTGTTGCCCTGTGGTCCATTCCTCATCCCAAGCCCAGGCACAGATGCTCCAAAGAACATATATCAAACAGCAGCTCACACAAAGCTGGGCTTGAAGCAGGATAAAACCTTGCAGCAGCATAAAACAAGACCAGGGCTGACTGTGGAATGATGATTCTCATACACAGCATTTGGCTCATCCAGACCACATGGAGTATGGAAGAAATCTACACCACTGACAGGACACTCCATAGGAAACAGGTTTTTATTCATAAGCTGTCATATCCCCCATTCCCTGACACCCATACAGTGAGAAAGGACTGTGATAGTACTGCAGAGTAGCAGTGGTGTTCAAGGCCTGTTATTCTCCAAAAGGGAGTATTTTATCTTCTTCTTTTTTTTTTAAATTAACTGCAATTCTTTCAGCAGACACACAGAAAATTCATTTTACTTCTGTTTACACTTACTGTCAACATAGGGTCAGTACTTTGAGATTTGAGTTTTTACATGGTCAAGGGAAACGATTCCATATTTCGTTTATTTTAAAATGAAAAGATTTTTTTTTCACCTATCAGGCTTAGTATTTTTTACAAATTTTTATATAAGATGTTATCAATGGGTGAGATTTAAGTTGACAATGTCTCCTTAAATTAAGGCTAGTTAATTGTACAGTCTAATAAACTTCATCATTCCTATAAATATATGAACTTCTCCTTCATGGCAGGGCTAGCTTGACTTTGGCAGTCTTTGAGAGTAGGTTTATCAGGTCCCTGTACAACAAAGCTGATACAGGAATGGAGAGCCATCCAAAAGCTGGACCACACTTTGAAGGGGGTCTCACTAATATGATGAAAAGGAGCTGTTTTCCATCTAGGATCAGCATGAATGTCTCCTCTGTTGCTGATACAATGTCAGTAATACTAGTAATAACATTCTTTAAGTGGAGATAGCTCAGCAGGTCAACAGGGAAAAAATGTTAAAATAACCCAAAGTGGCTTAAAAGCTAGTGAGAAGATAATTGATTAGGTAGATGGAGCCACTGATAAACAGCTGCTCTTTCAATATGCCTGAAGAAAAACTTTCTGGGGAATATCTTTATGCTGTTTAATGTTAACAGACTCTTTTAGTTTATTGCCATCATTGCTAGCAATGGCATTATTGCATTTATCCTTCATCCATGGATCATGTGCAGAGGAGGAAACTGAAACAGATGGGTCATGCAAGGCCAGCACCAGCACGATAAACAAACTAAACACCTTTTGCCTGGTACACTCCATGCCTCAGGTAAGAGCAAGAAGGAAACTGAAATGGTTACAGGATGCGTCACCTTTTCTTTGCACCCAGTCACACAGAGCAGAAAGGCTACCATCGCCTGTTACTTCTTGCCAGGTAATATTGAGATGCTATCTTTGGTTATTTGGGCATAAATTGTTCAGGTGATGGTGCTTTTTGGCTGAATCCTGATGTTTTTGCATTCAAACCTGTCATTCCAGTCTAAATCTTATGTGCAGCTGCCTATTTCAGAATGAATGGTCTATTTTAACTTTCCAAAAATAAGTATTCACATCCTTTAAAAACATCTAAGCTATCTGCTCTGCCAAGGTCTTTCTCTGTCTCTTTGACATCTCTTCCTGCAGTGGGCTGTAGGATAAAATTCTCTGCTCCTTAGAAAGGAATGGAAAGAGCTAAAGTGCAAGGAGAGGAAGAGGAGTTCCTTCTTGCTGCTTTAAAGGAGTGTCCCACAAGTGTCTGTCATTTGTCCTCAGGTCTGTCCTTGCTCTTTGCTTCCAGTCCCCTCTGGCTTTTAGCAGAGCTCTGCTGGAGAGCTTCCAATCATTTACAGGAATGAAAAGTTTAAAAATAAAATAGGAGCTTTGATCAAGAAAGGAGTTCAGCTACGAAGGAAAAAGGGAAACACAAGCTCTGACAACTCAAGCGGAAAGCAAGGCAAAAGCAGGTTCATTATGAGCTGACAGGCATTTCTATGCCTGCTTGCAAAGCCAAAACCCTCCCTGCTGCTCATTCTTCTTCAAAATGCTCTCCATTAACAGTGAAAAATATGTTTTGTTTTCACCTTTGGCTTTCCTCCATGTACCAGCATTCTTTGGTTTTCAATTGCAAAACAGGTTTCTTTTTGCAGGAGCTGTCAATTGTACCAAATCCTCTGTGTGTGTGTGCACATGTACCTATATACACACACACACATAAAAGCACCAGTTTTTCAACTTCTGTTTATTCACAGCCTTTTCTCCCTCCCTCTCCTCCATGTATTTATGTCTTAATTTACGGTAGCCATGCCAGCTGCTGTTTGGAGAGATCTCTTCACTTTTTTATCACCAAGGAGGCAACAAAGCCAATGTGAAAACTTAGGCTACCAGCATCCTCCCCAGTTTTTCATGATATGCACAACCTAGCACATTTTGGATGACATATAATCACAAAATCTTCCCCAAATCCTAAACATCCAAACCAACTTCCACAGAAGCTCCTTGTTTGAATTTGTGAAAAGGTCTGAATAAGCCTACTCCTTATATGCAGTTTCCATCATTGAGGGCCTCCAAAAATATCAGTGCTCAGGGTATGCCCTAAAATGCAGGCACGGTGAAGAACAGAGCAGCTCTGGAGAGTGAGCTTCCAGTAGCTGGGGTTCTGCATTTGCTCTGTGGGGATGGGTCAGCTGGCTGTTGGTGGGAAGGTGGTAAACATCCGCAGAACACATCTGACAAAGAAATCTTTAGTCAACAGGTAAAAAACTTCTATCAGTATGTATTAAGTCCCAAAATAGAGCCAATACTATTGTAATTCTAGTTTTCATATTGTCTTACTGTAAACCAAAAGTCTGCAAATGAACTCTGAGCACCCCATCTTGAAGCCTTAAATTTTTCAAAAAGACAAGACAATAAAATCACTGCCATATTAATTAAAAGTATAAGTAAATTAGAGGGAGGTTTTCCTCAAAGCCATAAAACTGCAGGGCTTATGAGACTAATGATTCTGTTCGTTCCACTTTCAGATTGCGTTTTGATACTGAAGGAAAAGACACACATAACCCAAAATGAACACACTGCCCTTCAGAGTATCTCAGTGTCTTGAGACACTGGAAGGGTCTCTAGAAGGATGCCCTTTCTTCAAATTCAAATATATGATTTGATCTGTGATTATATTTGTTTGTTTCTTTCTTTTTGGTTTTATTTACATTATCATGAGAAATTTTAGTTACCAGAAAGCAAAATTACAGCAAAAATATCAGAAATAGCTGAAAGCAGATACAGATGCTGGAAACACAGTTGTCTGAGCAATACTGTTTTTCCATTTTGACAATCACATTTATGCACAAAAGCTAATTCCTTTTACTCTATGTGTAATGTAAGTCGATACAAACTTCATGTATCTGCTCTGTACTATGCATTTTGGAAAATTGTTCATTATTGTAGAAATATTTACTCACATAGTTCAAAGTAGTTATGTATTTGGCACCTGGGCCACAACAACCCCATGCAATGCTACAGGTTTGGGGAGGACTGTCTGGAAATCTGCCCAGCAGAAAGGGACCTGGGGTTCCTGATGGACAAGCAGCTGAATATGAGCCAGCAGTGTGCCCAGGTGGCCAAGAAGACCAATGGCATCCTTGTCTGTATCAGAAACGGTGTGACCAGCAGGACTAGGGAGGTGATTGTGTCTCTGTCTCTGCATTGATGAGGCCACACCTTGAGTACTGTCTTCAGTTTTGGGCACCTCAATACAAGAAAGACATTTAGGTGCTGGAGCAGGTCCAGAGAAAAGCAGCTAAGCTGATGAAGGGCCTGGAGAACAAGTCTTATAAGGAGC
>VWZY01003720.1:896933-936374 GCA_013399075.1 Chloroceryle aenea | reverse complement strand
TCTATGATGTTAAATGTCTTTTCCAACATTGATGATTCTAAGATTCTATGATTTACTATTGAATATCTACTATTTTAAAATTACTGCATGCATATAGAGAGAAGAGACCTGTTATATGCATAGAGCTCTGTTTTTTGAAATGAGAAATTACTGCTAGATTATTTACTTCAGTCTCCAACACAATAAAAGCCTGTCAAGCCTGCTTCAACCCAATAACTTACGTTTCCCTACGGTTCATCTTGTAACAAGGCATCACATTCTTTCTTGAAAACTTCCAGAACCTGTCAGCTTATCCCAGTAGTTAATCACTCTCCCTGTTAAAAATATGTGCGCTGTTTCTCCAACTCAACTGTTTCTCTCAGAGTTTGTCTGGCTTTAACTTCCGGTCTTTGTTTCTTGTTATGCTTCTCTCTGGAAGATTAAAGGGCCTTTTAAAAACTCAGCATTCTCTTCTCATAAAAGTACTTGTGAAATTCACTGATCTAGCCACCTCTCTGTGCAATAATGCTAAACAAATGAAGTTCAGGAAGTCCTTCACTGGAATATGTATCTTACAGTTTACCAGTCATATTTTGCAACCCTTTCATCATTTATTTCAATGCCATTCATGAAGTGTGCTCAGGAGAACTAAGCATGCCATAACAACATCTGAGTCTGAAGCCATTATAGTCTTGCGTATGTCAATAAACTCCCACCTATTTTGAAAGTGACAAAACTGAGGCTCTGAATAGGACTGATTTAACTATTTGAGAGCAAGTATTAGAATTGGGATACAAATACAGGAATAATCTCACCACAGACCTAATTCTCATGTCTTATATATGTTTAAAACTCATGCCTCTACTACAATGTCTACCAGGTAATCTGGTAGAGTGATTCTTTCCAGCATTTGATACATCTTTATTATGGACAGTAGCAAAGAAGCCACAGAACTGGAGAGTGAATGAATGACCCTCCTCCCTGCTAAGATGCTAATCAGATAAGTGCCTATTCCTAGTGAGAGACCAGGTACATTGGGCTAGAGCTCAGGAACAGTTAAGACAGGTGGATACCAGCAGCTCACTCCAACCTCCAGCAGATGCCAGCCCTCAGCCGTCCTCCTCTTGCACACTGCTGAGGAGATCCTCAACACCTCCACCTTCCTGCTCCCCAAAGAGTGGAGACACACCACTCTTTGATATTCATCTTCTTTCCTAGACCCCACCAGATTTAGTCATCTATATTTAATCAAAAGACAACCTCAAAATATAATGACAACAGACCATTTTCAAGGATGTTTAAATGGCAATCATTCAAATCACACCCTTATCTAGATTTACACCCAGTACAGAGGAAGTTGTGCCCTGTGATAGGACAGGAGGTAAGGGTAGGAAGGTGAAACATAGGAAGTCCCACCTCAACGTGAGGAAAAACTTCTTCACTGTGAGAGTGACAGAGCCCTGGAACAGGCTGCCCAGAGGGATTGTGGAGTCTCCTTCTCTGGAGACTTTCAAGACCCACCTGGGTTTGTTCCTATGTGGCCTACCCTGGGTGTTCCTGCACTGGCAAAGGGTTGGACTCAATGTTATCTCCAGAGGTCCCTTCCAACCCCTACCATTTTATGATTCTAAATTTCCCTAGTAAAAGAAACCACTAAATGACTTAAAATTCAAATATCAGAAAAATACCAAGTAGGAGGGATGAAATTGTGAATAGGAAAACTAAAGCCTAACTATTTATCCCTTCTAAATAAAAGTGAGGCAGTCAGAAAACACCTCACGGACTGTCATTAGACTCAGCTCAGCGGTGTCTAAGATTAAGGTAACAAGGAAACTGCACATGCATAGACAGTTGTATGCAGTCCTGTTTACTGTTGATATGTGACCATCTAAGGCCTGGTTACATTCACATACTGTTTCTGTTTGGATCAAGGGGCTTCCACAGGAGACTGGAGAGCTGTTAGAGGAAGCTGTCACAGCTGAGGGACATGACCCAGTTCCTTCACAAAGTTACAGAGGGTCAGAAACATGGCACTTCAGATTCCTACGGCAATCACTCTTGCCCAAAGGCATTCCAGGCACATCAGAGCCAGAAATAAGACTCAAATCTAATTACTTTTGACATATCACTTTCAGAACAAACAGGCCAAGCCTACAGACATGCATATGCTGCAAGTCTGCATGTAAGCATTGCTCCAGCCACCACACTACAACTTGCAGAAAGTGAAGCTACTTTTTATGATACAGTGGTCATAAATATACAGGCTACATGAGTCCCTAAACACAGAGCCAAAGTTTAGAGATACAACCTCTACAGGCACCCCACACATGAGAGAAATCCTGACCTGTTACCGTAGTTACATTAGCTCAAGTGACAGAAGCCTAGATATACAGTGAAAACCATGGTAAATTCTCCTACAAGTAAGGGCTGTGAGTTTGCAAGTTAATTCGTGTTTCAATAAGGATGACACAAGTAACCTGTCCACAGTGTTAACTACGCAACTTCAGTATTCTTTGAAAAGTTACTGATGCTGTCCCAAGGGCACAGCCAATCATCTCAGAGCCAACTGTCTGTGCTTCACCTGTTGGTCAGGATTAAATCTAATTCCATTTAGGCCAGTTAGTGGCATGTGGATGCAATATATTTTCTCTCTCTCAAAACTAACTCATCATTGCACTTTTCAGTAATTAGCACACTGAGCAGAAGAGACCAGACCTACATGGACTGCAGAGATTAAACTACTGCTCTTAAGAAAATGCTTTAAACTTCCCCTTCCCATAGGGCACACTCATATTTATGTGTGACAGCACTTTTTCTAGTTAATCTTCTTCCACAGTGCTATCAAGAGGACATCTCTTACCAGCATTAAACCCATACTGTTAAATGAAAAGGGATGGGTGGTGCTGTGTGAGAGCATTATTGTCAGGGCAAGAAGGGTATTAGCTCCTGATTTTTATGTTGTGTTACACACAGAGCTGCACAGTAACTGGCAGCCATTACTTCAGGAGTATTATTCTGGGGCTGCAGTTAAATAATGAGGTCCCCAAGATTTCTGAAGGTGTCTCCACACTGCTTCAGAGAAGTTCCATTGAGATATGATTAGCCAGAACAAAAAAAAAAAACAAACAAAGAAACACTGTAAGAGGATAGAAGAGTCAGAATCTAAATTGCCTAGTAAAGCCATACGCTGGTGTTGCATCTTACAGGTAAAATCACTGCACAAAACTTTTAAAAAATTAAAGTTTGGCCCACAAAAATGTGTGACCCATCTCAGGCTTAGTTTCTTCCATAAGATCAACAAAAGACAGGTAACAGCATTGCAAATATATTAATTTTTCTCTCTAGGAAGTTAGAAGAAATTAATTAAATAAATTAAGCAACAAAAACCCCACAAACAAAGAACAAAAAAAAAAAAAAAAAAAAAAAACTTTAGATTGTAAAGAAAATGTCTAAGATCTGCCATGTTTAAATCTAATTTAATTCCATGGTCCCTAATCGTAAGCTAGACCATCTGCCATCCCATCAGTGAACTTTACTCAGTCTGAAATACTCCAGAGTCTCCAGGAATATATGATTGTTGTTTTGTATTTATTTTTCAGTCTTCTGACGTACAAGATGGCTGTGAAAACAGAGAAGTTACATTTCTACTTGCAGGTACATTTTGCTTAAAGATGCACATTTCCAGTACATTCATAACTGCTCTCAGGTAGACATGAAGTTCATTCTCAATTCCTTTCAACCAGAAGTATGTGAGATTATTGGCAAGTGGTTCACTAAGGGTTGGTGTAGTTAAATTGTGAAAGTTCATACTTAAATTTACACACGATAATGGAGAAAGTAATACTGATTTTAGCTCAGAATCTTCTTTCCGTCGAAGGACGGAAGGAAGAGAAACTTGCAGTATAATTAGCCTTGAAACAGGTCTCTGTTAATGTGATTGTGTCATGATAGTAGGAAAATAAGACTGCAAACCCAAATCATATTCTAGAAAAAGATGGTCATGCAATACAGGTATTTCCATCACAAGTAGATACAGCACTCGTGACTCATGCATACGCTTTTTAACAGCCACATTGTTATCTCAACCACCCGTCAGCGCTCTGCAGAAGTGTCACAAATACCTTTAGAAATAGTACAAAAATATCTACAGAGAGTGCTTCCGAAAATTGATGCCTCACCTGTCAAATTTGCCAAGTCTCAGAAATAAACAGCTTTGCACATCTCTTTAAATATATATAACACTATAATCTGTGTCCCGCATTCTGACCGCAGGAGGAAGGCAGTAGTGTCAGAACATTATTTTTATGGCAATTAAGACTTACATAAGTGTGCATAAGCAACTTCTTTGCTGAGCAAATGGTTTTAGATACACAGCCAACTTCTTGAACAAAAACAACAGCACGACACAGCAGGACGGTTTCAGAGACAAGAGCTATTTCATATACTTATTCGTGAATCACCAAGAAAATAAAATTAACTTTTTGGATTAAATCAATGTTTTCTAGCTGTTAAACACTGTAAGAAGCTTTGGAGGGAAAAAACCCAACACATTGTATTAATGTGTTGAACTGAGCATCAGAGTGACAGAAAAATTGGTTTTTTATACATTTATAGTAATTAGAGCCCTAGCAAAGAACAAGCATTTTTCTCATACATATTAAAGCACTTGGAATTTTCTGGCAATCTTCAAGAAATGACTGTGATAGCACTGGTAGGTCAATAAGAACATTTCTGTGAGAACTGTGGACAACTTTGCAGCAGTAGATGAACACAACTTCAGCCTGAATGCAACTGGGATGCTAAAGTTAGATAAGCACACAATCAACACAGTGTCAGAAATGGTGACATGAGCAATTAAAGGGATTTCACAAAACACATTCATAGGGTTTGTAGTGAGCAAACCCCCTAGTGAACAAACCCTCTAGTGAGCAAACCCTCACTAGAAGAGTGAAATAAAACATATGAGTAAATAGCAAAGGTGAAAAAAATACTAATTTTAAGACTTCCAGACTTACTGGATTAGAACATGTTCACAGACAGTTGATACACAGGGTGGAGGGGCAATGAATAAACAAATAAAGGAAAGCCTGTCAGCAGAAAAAGAAGCCTCTGACTGAGCACAGTGCAGGTCTAAACAGTGGGAATGATGCTTGCTTGGGGAGCTACTGCCATTTCATTCAACAGGGAGTAAGAACGTCTTGTGTTGTGAGAAACATGTTAGGGCTCTACAAACACTCAACACAAAAGGATACAATCAAGAGAAAAGCAAGTCACTATAATTTGGGGTCCACGAACTCACACCAAGTCAGGTTAAGTAATACTGAGCACAACTTGCAAAGGAAACAGCGGTTCAAAAACAAGCGAGACAATTCAAGTACCATGTAAAGCTGTCATCAAAAAGGGACATGTCTGGAGAATCAGGTGACAAACTAAGATGAATGACAAAGGGCTCTAAGACTCAAAAAGTTCTTAAGCAAGCAACAGACAGATCCTGTGGACTCTCAAGCAAAGAGAAGCAACGTTGTTGTCACAGGAAAGCCTAAATTATCCATGGAAAAGCATATGAGCTGCATACACATTGAAATATGCTGATTAATTTAAGGGCTGCTCATTATAATTCCTGCATTTTATTAATTGTAACATTGCTTGTAAATTCTCAGTACTATCACTGTTTGCCTGGGAAAGGAAGATATATAGAGCTGCACTTGAAAATGCTCTTTGTAGTCAACTGAGTCAACTGGAAACAGCCATTATGTTATGCATATTTCCTATAAATCAAACATGAAGGCAAAGGTAGATTGCAAGACATATTTCCAAAGGTACAGAAAGGAAGCTCATCACCTAGCACAGGTACCTAAATGATCCAGATCCCTGTAGTCACAGCTACTAATGTACAGGGTGTTTACACATTGTTCTACCAAAAGCAGAAGTAGTTTTCAATATCAACAGGGATACTTAGACACTTCTGGGAAAAGTACAACCAGTACTCATTCTATTTTCCCCCTCACACCTATGCTCCTTTCATTATTCCCATTTTGCAGATAGAAAAAAATATAATCCCAAACCCTGCACATGAAATCATTTCACCAGCATCACCTAGCAAGGTAATGGCCAAAATGGAAATTAAATTCAAGTTGGAGGAATCTTAGTCAACCAACAGAGTAGACACAAAGGTGTATGCCACACTTCCAACTTAAAGTGCTTTAAAACATCACTAAACTAATGTAGAATGTTTTTCCATCCTTTACTCCACAAAACTGGATATATTTATATCTGCCATTATCTAGGTTCTCTAGGTCACTTTCAAGCATGCTTTCAAAACTTTTTTTTTTCCCCCTGATGTTTAAAAGTTAAAAAATAAAAAAAGCTTGCTTTAATAACAACATAAATGCAATTGCTTGGGCTGAACCTTTCTTACTCTTCTTTTTTTTTACCGTGTCTGTTACATTCTACTTCCACAACTATCTCTATTTCTGTCAACTCTATTACAGGGATTTTGTACATATCAGATTCTTTTTTATGATAAGGTCACAAAATCAAACTACTTCTGAGACCTCAAAGTGAAGTTTCACAAACCCTCAAAGGTCTCATCCATCCCAAGCTACTGTTGCCTTTGAAAAGGTGTATCAAATCTAATCTCACAGCATTTCTCAAGGCATCCAAGTCTTCCTCTTGCACAGAAGTGGAAGAATGAGGCATCGATCACTACTGCATATGCAATCCTTCAGGCAAGGGTTAACCCAAACTCACACCACCTCTCCTTCCCCCCTCCCATCAGCACCTCTTCTATATTCTGAGCTGTAGGATGCAGAAGTTGCTGCATGGATTGACACCACCTTCCCTCCCCTCCTATTCCCAGCAACAACATAGCTGCATTCAGCCCCCTATGCTTACTGAAATGCACTTCAATATTGTATTTGGTACTACAACAAAAAGGGATATCACAATTGATGACAGTTTTTGCCTGGGGCTCAATATGTGTTCCAGAAAACCCAGCAAACACAAGCATTCCTGATGGTCCTAACTCCTCTAGCCTGTAACAGAGAAGAAGTTTCCCCCTCCCATATAAAACAGAGAATTATAGCAGGTAGGTTCTTTTTAGCAAGGTATTTCCTAGGTAATGGTCAATTTGTGCTGTTGCCAGAGATATGAGGCACCTGCCTCATGAGATTGGCATATACAGGATGTGTCCTGTAAACTATTCGTGCTTAACTCTTACTTGAAGTTTTTTGATATTTCTTCTTTCTCTCCCTCTTTCAAACATGTAAAAGTTAACTGATTCTAAACAGAGGGTCAGTCTTCCCCTCTTCCACCCTTCTGAAAATTTCAGGAATCTGAAATCTGAAAATTTAGAGATTCACCATGCTGAAACTTGCTGGATACAAAACCTGGATTTCACTTTACTCAAAAAAACCCAAACATCTGCATGTCACATGTATCTTAAAAAATTATACATTTTAATCTGAAGGTTATAAATATCCCACAAACTTTGCCTCTGTTCTTCAATGCTAAAGATAACTCAGAATGGTCTAGTATCACAAAATCTACCTCTTTTCTATTTTCCACTTCTAAATAATTTTTTTTGCCTCTTGCTCTGTATCTGTTTCCTCCTTTCCAATCTCCACACCTGGTCTCCTTGTCTCTCATCTGTCTGACATGCTGAAAATAATCACATACTGTCCTCTGCCACTGCTGCCACATCACTTTATCCCTTGAACTCCCTTATCAAAGTGCTTTCCCAACATACCCAGCCTTAAATACTCATTCAAGACTCACCGGTTACACCAGAAGTGTACCAAAACTCACCTTGCAGAAATCTTCTTACACTCTTCTGCATTCACATTTTACTCAGCCCTTTCAGTCACAACTCTATGAGGTCTCCCCTGGTGCGCTCTTGGGTGGTGCTCCCACCAGGCTTCATTTCACCTTCCCTCAGATGTCACGTACGAAGCCTCTCTTAAGTCATCTTGAACTAAAGAGGCCTTCAAGACACCTGGCAGATCAATAGGTTTGGAATGCAAAGCAAAGGGAGGAACAACAACAAAAAAAATAAAGCCCACGCTCAGGCCACTGAATAACAGCCAATGAATGACACTGAAAGGGGGTGTACTAAAGAAATGCTTCCTCCCGAGTTTACCTTTTTATCTGCTGTCAGCAACACCATTCTCACTCTCAGCAAACACATCAATGCTACCCTTGTTCCAACTGCATAAAACAGACTGAAGAGACCTCAGGGGCAGTGCTCATCTTGCATCTGAAAAATGTCAAGCAGATCTAGACTGCAATAGAAGACAAGAGGTGACAGAGGTGTATTTTTATTTAGCTCTAAATTAAGTATTTTAAGAACAAATTAACACAGAAGTCCAAATGCACATGCACGAACAACTGAGAAGCCACTCTTCTTCATAAGAAGAGCTGTCACTGATCACTTATCTTCCCCTCTACTTGCTAATAACTCTCTTCTCAGCATAGATTTCAGTCACGCTTCTCATCCCAGTATCCCAGCATAAATGCAGCGTGCAAAGAACCTAATCCAATGGTCTGAGTGACAGAAGCTGGAAAAGGCAGTCTAAACTTGAGGCAAGGTCTGTCCACAATGATTCCTAATTTTTGCCACATATCTTTAGAAAAGTGGTAGTCTGGGTCTCCAGACTTGAAGGTCTGGGGATGCTGGAAGAACCTGGCACACAGCTGCTGCCATTGGGCATGTTACTCTCTTACAGAGCTACACACTGACTTGGTGCCCTCACAGCCCCTGCTCAGAGGCAGAGCCTTTCTGAAAACCAGGTATTATTGACTTGTGTTTGTAGACAGGCTAACGTGCCCTGCCCATTTCTCCCAGCCGAGCTCACAGAGCTGCATTTGCAATCACACCGGAACAGCAGCAGCCTTTCTCCTGGCAAGGGCAGACTCACCCTGATGACAGCTGTGCTTGCAGACTCCAGGGGAGGCACTCAAACACTTCACATGCTGCAGCATGAAAAAAATTAGAAACACAACTGATCACAGAGATTGCTGTTTGGTTAAATATTCTCTTTCTTCACATACCCTTCACTGCGAAAATCACTTCCCCTTGCCTTAAGCTCTTTTTTTCAAGTGTTCCCCTAAGGAAATATTTCTTATTACCCAAATCAATATCCACTGAAGTGGATTTAAGAACTTTAAAGGCCTTGATGTTTGCTATTAACATCAGCTTGGATAGCTGCACTGTTAAACACACATGCTTTCAGTGGCAATTCATTTGCAAGGGTCTGTGTGTCATGGGTAGTGAATTTACTTTCCATCAGAATATTCTGTACCAGCTTCTAGAGGGCGTCACTGGATTGTCACTGTTTCTGGCAGAGAACTGTTTTATTAGTAACTAGAGTGTTTGCCCGAAAGCATCAGGTTTCTTCTACCCATCCTATACCATAACCCCAAGACTCCTATCTGCTTCTGAGATGTTGGCATGAACAAATCATCCACATTGCCTGTCAGATCATCATGAAGTATTCAGAACAGGAGAAAAAGTCACAAACACTTTACATAATGTAAATACCACATTTTTCCACATTTCAAATGAAGAAATCCTTCAGAGATCTATGGGAATTTAAGCTTCTGCTTACTTGACACATTGGGTTTATTCCTACATTTTCTCAAAAACTAAGTAAGGTTTTACAAGAAGTTACAGTGTCTCTGCTCCCCAAATTAATATGTCTGTTAACTATACATACTTAATAGTACACAGTATGTCTAATACCTAACTCTTGAATAGTTTTCCACCATGTACTGCTGAACTCGTACAGTTGCAGGTGCTCAGCATTTCACAGAGGGGAGATCTGCAGCTGCAGAGAGGGTTTTCACAAAACAAATGCATGTGCAACGAGACATCGCAGACCAGCTCTGTGCAGGCAAACACACACCAGGGCCACTCTATAGATGGGAAAACTGTATTAAACTATAGATATGAATGCATTCTACTAGGAGTATATGTTAAGAGTTTTTTCCATTTCTTGTGACTCTTTTGCATCCTTTCTCCTGCAGTCAAAGGCAAAAAAAGCAGGATGGATGACAGAGCAGGCTGTTGGTTACAAAGGGGCCACCACGCTGTGTACAGCTCACAGCCCTTTGCAGCACATATCCCAGGCCAAGAGGTTTCTGCAGAAAAAAGCTTATGACTGAACCAGGCACAACCCAGCCTGATTCATGAATGTACAAACAGATGGCCACTGGAGTTAGGCACTTCTGAAGACTTTCTAAAGCTTTGGTTCTTAATGCTTACAAGACTAGGAAGAGTCCCCCCATCTCAGCTATTACATACCTAAGCCTCAGGGAAAAAAAGTAGCACTATGCAAAAACTACGAAGCCTCTTTCCTCACATCAATCCCTTAAGTCCAGAGTGTCAAAATACACATGAAGGACTTACACTTACAGACTCTCAGAAGTGCAGAGAGGCTTGAAAAGTTTGTTTCTCTATTTCTTAAATCTAACAGCTTTAACTGATTCAAAAAAAATTCTTATTTTAATAAGATCTTATTTCCACCCTCAAGTATACCTCCTTCCTTAGAATGTATGGAAAAGCAATATTGTATAATTGCAAAAAAAAAGTATAATTGCAATTAACCTTATTTCGCCTATCTATTCTGGGAAACTGAAGTTGTCTATTGAGCTGAAGGTACTTAAATTGATGTATTCATATGTGGTTTCAATGTTTTACAAATTGTTCTAAGCTGCTAAGTTGTTTTTAAATGGTAGATTAATTACTTCAATTTTTATACAAGTTCCTGTCTGACAACTACTCATGTAGAAGCAACTTAAGTTTTAAAATTAGGGATCTGATAATCCAGTCCATATGAAACATTCCAGCTGTGGAATGTGCTCACTGTGTATCACAGATGTTGCCACAACAGAGCTCCTAACTCAGCTAAAATTTTCAGAATTTCATATCCTCATGTTTCATGGTAGGGTTTTTGATGTTTTTTTTACTATCACTCACGTTACTTAAAACTTTAAAATTCTTCTTGCACATTTCTGTATTTAAATTTCACCAAACATTTTAAAATAAAATATAAAATAGTAATTTTATTATACATAATTAGGCAAAATGCACTAATATCTTTTACCCTATGAAAAAAACTTTGTTTAAATGAAATAGTTCTAGTGTATCTATACAGCCTCAACTATACTTTGCATTTTATAAAAACCATACTCTAAAGAAAGTTTAACTCTTCATGAAAGATATTTTGCAATTTGATTTTCTTCCACAGCACCTTGTAAAAAATCCATTCAATCCATTCACAAAAGTGCAGCATAAAATGTTTCTGGATACCTTTTTTTTTTTTCCCTACAGTACTGCTTTTGCACAATTTTTCAGACAGAGCAAGAGGGAAGCTGAGAAAAATCAGTTTATGTGCCTGAGGATTTACTGCACTTCATGGACCTGGAACCAGAGTTTGTTAGCTTTATTTCCCTCGTGAGCAAGGTTCATCTTAAGAAATCCATACCAGCTTCATCTCTCATGCTCCACAAGCCTCTGAGTGGAGCATACTGCAGTCAGCGTTTGCACAGCAGCTAACCAGCACTGAACCTCTTGGCATTACACAGTCATTATTATTGTCATCACTAACCACAACCTCCCTTAATTCATTGATTGCTCCTTGGTTTCCTCCCTCTCCTTAAAACTGAAAGCTGCTGGCCCTCTTAGAAGGAAAGGAATTTAAAAGTTCTGTTCTGTCACAGTACTAGCAAATTATGGTGAAAGGATCACTTATATCACAGCTAGATGACAGGCAGCCTTGGACCAAACAGCTCATGCTAAGGGGAGTCAGTTCAGCTGAGGGAAGAGAAAAGACATTTGGGACATATTCGTGTTATGAAAGTTTTGAAAATTTACAGCAGAATGGGGAAAAAAAAAGCCCTAAACACAAAATAGTATAAATTAGGGGAATTCTTACCATTTTTCCTTTTTATCAGTTCCATTGTAAAGTCTCTAGAGAAGGGATAGTTGTAAATTACCTACAAAATTTTCTCAAAGCTAAAATCTTTACATAGAAAATCCCAACAATAATTCTGATATCTAGATGCAACTTCAATAATTTAAAATTAGAAACAAATCGTTCCCCTTCAAATGCGTTGATTTACTTCGTCACTCAAAACCTGTTCTAAACAAAGAGTCATGCTATCCAGTAAACAGGTCAACACAAAATAACAAAGATGCCAATTGCAAAAAAACCCATCCAGTTTATTATACCAAAATTGAAGCTCACAAGAAAGGAGAAAAAAAATTCAGGGTGATTGTGAGATGATTCCCCACCACAGAGAAAGAACAGGATTGAAGTACCTTCTGGCTGACATTTAGCATATAACTCCTTTATATTCAGAACAGAAAACTGTATTCTTATACTCTAAAACTCTAAGTTCTTCATTGCACTGGTTCAGAGTGATGATGACAAATAACCAGTTGTATGCACTGGATGCATTCACTGAAATGAAAGAATTTGCAGATGTTTGATAAACACAGATGCAATTATCACTTCATTTTTTTCAGCTAAAACTGAAGAAATCCTCTCCTCTCTCTTCAACGCAGGCAGAAATACACAATAGCTGTGATATTCCTTGGATACTGCCCTCTGGTTGTTTGCTCATACAATATAAAAACATTACTTTATTATTTTGGATAAACATACTTGATATTTAAAAATGTTTTCTTATTTATTGCACTGCAAAGAATGCAAAAAATCATCTGATCCCTGTTGTCCTTACATCTCTTACAGTAGTGTAACAAGGCAAGAGGAAACCAAGACAAAAATAACACAATTCAATTGGGTTCCCCTTTCTCCTGCACCTCAGAACACCCCTTTGCTGAAGTACAGGTTGAATTCTGACTTTCTGAAAGCATTTTTTGAAAGCAGCTCAAGATTATCATGCACAGAGGATATATGTTAGCAGCTCCAAGTCAACTCTCTCAGAGCATACCACACATTTTCTAAGTAACATAGCACTGAGACTCCATGGGGAACACTGTAAATAACATTTAGAAAAGTCAGAATTTTTAAAATGTTAGGCTTCTAAATTCTAACTACTACAAAGTAAATCCATTGTTTTCTTAAATTTTCCCCTTTATTCCTGCTAAAACAGAAATTACAATGCAAAGTTACATCATAAAACATTTATACTTCTGTGCTTTGCTACATAAGTGAAATATATTTTCCCCCTACCTTTTCCCGAGGTGGCACCTTAGGGCTCAGACATGCAACCAAGTTACCACATGTCCCACGAACACCAAAAATAGCTGATGGAAATGCTCTAGCACCAGGGCAAATAAAAGGTAAGGCAACTCTGCTGAAATACCCTTTTATTACATCCACTTCCCTTGCCATTGCCCTGGGCTAAAAGCACACATGGTGAAAGGCAGAAATGTTGTAAAGTTGGTCCCAAGTCTGAATGCTTGGCCTTGACAGTGAGACTGTGTTAACTGGAGTCAGAGGGTGAGGAAGAAGGCAAATATCGCTCTCCCTGGCCTCCACCTAAAACCCAGCCATCAAATGGGCTGAGGTCTCCATAGCTAAAGCATTTCTCTACTGCTTAAATTAATTGTCAGAGACAAGAGCAGACATCTGTAACCTGCCTATAAAGAAGAGAAGCACCACACTACCTACCTGCACAAGAACCCCTCCCCTAGAACTAGGCTCAAGCACAGGTTAGGACTCTACTCAGGGTTAGAAAAACGAACATTTGAAGAACACTCTTCCTTGTCTCAAGTGGATCTTTCTTCACAGATACACATAAACACGCAATGTTGTCTTTTTTATTTCCTTATTATAAGTCCAACTAAATCAGCTTTAGACATATACAATCTTCTTCTGACTTACTTTCCTCCCAGGGCCATCTATAGCCTCTGGATACCAAACTGGTCTTCTTGGGATGCAGCTGAGCTCTCCAAAGGTAACCAGATAGTCCACTATTCAAAATTAAACTTTCCTGTACTGTTTCAGAAACATCTACCAAGCAGTTGATGTATTCTCTCCTTTATATCTTTTCCTTTCTTTTGGACAAAGACAGATGGTATAAAACAGAGCAGTAAAATGTTACAGCAACAACTGAATATCCAATGAAAACTTTAGCACAGTTAGGTACCCTTTCTTTGCCAAACTTAAGAATGAAGCTGGTGGCAGTGTCACATTTTCTATGAAAAATGTATGACTTGGGGTAGAAGTGTTCAGCTGCCAAGGGAATATATGTGTCTATATGGAAAGCTGTACAAGAGTATACTGAACAGCTGCCAAATCCATTATGTATGTGAAAGATTTAGCTTAGATTTTAATAATATTTTCATTAAGACAAGAAATTAAAAAAAAAAATTAAAATTCATGCGAGCATTATCTGTTAAATGTTAAAGCTTTTAAGTGAACTTCACTTTCAGATGTTAATTATGCGACAGATGACATAGTCTTCCAAGTTCCTGCTAAGACAAAGAAAATCAATATAGATACTTTTCCCGTGAAATAACAGCCTCACTTCACAACACCGTAAGTCTGCCGACAGTGCTGCATACTAAATTCTGAAATAATCCACTGGAAGTAGCAGTTTCTCCAGTACTGTTGGCTTAAGAGTTAATCAGTAATTCTCCCTGATGAGTGCAAGTTACTCAGCTATTTCCAGGATAAAACTATTTGCTGCCACTGAAGATCATGAGATTTTTATTATTTATCAAGTGTCAATGAGATAAAACTGTAATATATGCAAATACAACATGTATGTCCCAAGGTATTTACAGTACATATTAGAAAGATAATAGAATTTTATCAAACGATGGTAATTAAACTCACTTCAAATCAGGATCCTTTCCTTGGGAGTAACAGTTTGTTCTAACAATACAAAGAGATCAGTTTTGCAAATCAAACTTCTCCTGAAACAAAGAAACTACCTTCATTTTCTAAGGTCACTGATGACTTCCTATTTTACAAAAGTTTTTGGATTAAAGAAGTATATTAAAAATACAGTAGACTTGGAAATTCCTGTCTTGATCAACTACTACAACAAATAGCACATTCAAAATTTTATTTTCCAAACCATCTATTTTTGAGCTAGGGATAGGACTGGTACCAATGTCTTTATGCAAAAATAAATCCTTTTACAAAGTTCAAAGCCTGTTTGTTGCGTTGCTGATCTATTACCTTTTTTATTCCAAGACAATGTTGGTTTCCCAGGCAGCACTGCTCTGTTAAGGAGAAAAATATATTGCGACAGCACGCTAAGATAGCCTTTCATTAACATTACCAAGAAGTGATGATAGTAAGGACCATGCACATTAAACACAAGCCTTAAGAGAATTCTTATGGCATCATTTGTACCTGTTCTGCAGAACGGACAGAGTCCTCCTTGGATGCTCCAAGGTAGGAACCTGAGGACCCGAGCCAAGCAAAGCTAACAAAGGGGTCCAAGAGAGCAAAGAGAGGGGAGAGGAGCCACAGACCCTCTGAATCCCTCAGCTTTATACCAAATATGATGTATATAGGATAGAATACCTCGTTGGTCAGTTTGGGGTCACCTGCCCTGTCCGTTCCTCCCTGCAGGTGTGGCCTTTCACTTTCCTGCTCCCCTCAATTTGGTGCACAAGATCCAGCAGTGGCCTTGGTCTGCACACCAATCCTCGGTACTAACTCTAACCATGGGGTGTTATCACTGCCAGCAGCAGACACTGTCTGTGAAAACACACTGCTAACTTCAGACAGTGCAGTGAGTTAGAAGATCTGAGCTGAAAAGTAAAATCACGGAACAGAATTAGTTTTGCTCGCACTCAAACCAGGACAGGAAGGTAGTCTTCAATGAATTTGTTGGTTCATACTAGGTAGGTATTCCTCCTTACCACTCACCACAGTCCAGACTAGAATATTTTAACTGTCAGTGCTTGACCACACAGTATTAGTCTAGGCACAAATTATCAAGGTGGAGTAAATATAGAGTCTTAAAATTCACTTCTTTCTTCAAAGTCTGCTTTAGGCTGTCATTTAAATATGAAGTTGTATGCAGAGCATCTCTCCCACGGTCCACTGCCACTACAGCAATACACAGTAAAACTGCTTGGGGCTGGCATTGCTCCTGTTCCTTGGGCTTACAGGAACATTCCCTAACGGAGTCATCATAAGGACACACATGAAGTACGCTGAAGATCTACAGACCCAGAATAATCCCTAGGATCTGCTTTATCAGAAAGGACTTTTCAGGGCAGAATCAATGAGAGGTTTGACTTTCTGCTTCATGAGACAAGAAGCCTATTAAGAAACATTCTTCCACATCTTTTGTCTGTTGTTGAAGAAAAGACAAAAATTATAGTTTGGTCTGGCGTGCCCCACAACAGGCCAGCAATACATTTTGCTCTGTTGGATTTCTTAGGTTATTTTCCCATATCCTCTGAACTTGAGACAAGCAAAAATTTTGAATAGGTAATCCTCTTCTCAGAAGCTTCTCAGATGATTCCTCTTCCCATGGTTTCATTTCCTGTTTTAATGAAACCTTCATTTTGAAACATCAACATTCTTTGTAAGATAATAATTTTTTTCTAAAGAACTGCAGCTCCTAGAAAGAACATGGTCATCAGCACAGCTGCAAACAGCAACATCAGAACCTGCTAAACATGAAGGTCTTGACAAGTTTCTGCTACATAAGCTGCCAAGCAGATCTTCATTAGGAATTGATTTTTAAACTGTGCAGTCTCACCCCACTAGATGTTGGTTTAATCTTCCATGAAAACACACCTGCTGCTGAAAATGGGTTATGCCACACAGCTGATGCTCTAATGCCATTGTTTTTTGGAGAAATGACTATTATTTAATGAAAAGTGTCTACATTTCATGAAGTTCTAATACATTCAGGAACCTAACAAACAGATGTTCTGGAAATGCCAAGTTAAATGGACAACTCCTACAGAATTCAGCATCATACCCTCTGTTGTTTTTTTGTTGTTGCTTTTTTTAATCTTCCAGTCTCCTCCAACAGAGGCAGATATACTCTTACCACTACCTAATGGACATTCATGCCAAAGATGTGGTTTACATTCATTTTCAATGGTGCTTAAGCCACCTTGCTTGGAACCACTGGATCAATACTCTTTGGCTTCAGACTAAAAGCACGTTCCTGATGGAGACAAGCAGGGAATAAGTCTTTTCTTATAAAGCAGCCAAAACAAAAAGGGTTGCATCCACCCCCTTTTTACCCAACTGTTAAGTGTTTGAACACCTGCCCGAGAGGGTTCAATACACTCTTCTGCTTAAAGAGACTAGAACATTATTCTTTCTTTGTCCCTGCTTCCTCCATCTAGAGCTGGGAAGACAGTTTCCTTCTTCAGCTGAAGCTGTTCTGTTGCACACTGAATGTTTAAATAGCAATTAAATCAGAGTGACCAGCAGCCTCTAGCCTAAGTATAAAAAGAAGTTCACTTCATATGAAGTTGCTACCAGAGCAGCAGCAAAGAATTGTGGTCCTCTTTCACACAGGATGCTCTCAGATAGACGAGTACGCTGAATTTGCATCCCTGATGTACATTAGCCTGGTGGCTTAAATATTAGAGGGGAAAAAAATCCCATATATAATACTGATATGGGCAATGCTTAAAAATACAATGTCAGTCACTTCTCTGTTGAGCCAACAGCTCGAATTCAGACATGCAGAGTAGGTCTACTGAGAGTACAGGAGAGGAACGCCACCAAGTTACAGGTACAGGAGAGATCAGGTGCACATCTGTTACTGAGCTGCTCAGCTCTGCCAAGCCAATGGACTCCTAGGCCCATCCAAGAACAGCTTTCGGGGAACACAGTAATAAAACCAGTAATCCTACAAACTTTAGCTACCTTTAGAATAAAAATAAATTCAGTATTTCATTATATCAGTTGTGAAATTTGACATATAAAACACAGTTCCCTTTCCAGATCCGACCTTCAGCCTGTGCCTCCATTCTGTGTCTCTGAATGAAGGTGCTCAAATAACAGCTTCTTTTGATTGTCAATGTCTTAGACTTGCTCACAAACAAAAGCCAAGGGTTGCCTGGAAAGGAAAAGAGGAATGAAACCCAAAAGATAATTAACAGCATCAGCAGTCTGAATGAGAGGCCAAAACATCAAGTGTCTGACAAAGCCTGAGGAAACTCTCATGCAACATCACTGTCAGCATGTTCAGCAGAACCACAATTACTTTTTAGCCCTTCAGCAGGGAAAATGCAGCTATAAGTGCAATCTGCAGTGGACAACAAAAGATACCTCCGTAATTGCCACGAACCTTAAACAAGCCCACAGATATTAGGAGAGTGGCCAATGTGCCTCCGGAGCAGATGCAGAGAGGATGTCCACTTCCCAAAGGCTGCTAATGCCTCAACACTGAGAAACAGGGCAACGCGATGGATGGACAGAGGACATGAGGCAGCCTGGTGCTACCCCGTGTAAATATGCCAACAGTCACTCGCCGAGCAGAGCAGCTCCAGTGCATGCCAGACCGCACTGGGGAAGGGAATTGCAGGACAAGGGCCAGCAAGGGGCTCTGTTTTTGAAGCCATGAGAGCTTCTGGGTCGTGCTGGGGCCGGCAGCCTGTGGACGGCTGCTGAGGCCACTGAGGCAGCCTTAGTGGAGCAGCCGCACTGGTGGCAGATCCGAAGGAGGCAGAAGTGCCACATGGGCACTGCTGAGACACCCGCCCGTGGCTGGGAGCAGTGCTTGTTCAGTCTGAAGAAAAAGAGCTTGAGGGGAGGTGACCTTATTGCTCTCTGCAACTACCTGAAAGGTAGAGGTGGCTGTTGGTCTCTTCCTACAAGTCACAGCTGATAGAAGAGGAGATGGCACCAAGTTATGCCAGGGGAGGTTTAGACTGGACATTTGGAAAAACTTGTATACCAAAAGGGCTATCAAAGACTGGAAAAGGCTGTCCAGGGAAGTGGTTGAGTCACCATCCCTGGATGTATTTAAAAGCTATCTAGATATGGTGGCTCAAGGGTATGGTGTAGTAATGGCCCTGGTAGCACTAGATAATGGTTGGACTTGATAATCTTAAAGATCTTTTGCAAACATAGTGATACTGTGTGATTCTGTGAAAATTAGGTCCTCCTGCATCACCGCATGAAACAAGCCCCATTCCCCAGCCAGAGCACCCTTGGTGGTAGCAGGTACACACAGATGTAGGGTGGTAGCAGGTACACACAGATGTAGCGGATGTATACAGGGAGGGCACATAGGAAACCAAAATCCCTGCTTCCTTCTACTACTGCTTCCTCCATCTTTAAAGGTAACCACGTAGGGGGGTATTTTTCAAAATCACTTAGTACATTGGTTTGATTCCGATGTCAGTGATGCACCCGTTTAAACTCCCACTCTTGGTATTGAATACATGTTTATCCCACTGACAATTTCCCAGTACCTCGTTTTATCTGTGAATAATAAACAATTATCAACAGTCTTCTGCTTCTCAATAGGCTGAAATCTGCTGTTAATAAGTTATGCAAACATCTGGTAGGAGTAAAAGAACTTTCTGGTGGCACGAATAGCCATCTTTTTCCATGAGGGACTCCCTGCATCAGCAAAAACATTCCACTTTTCCTTTTTTTTTCCTCCAAAATACTTGCATTATGAGGGGAAAGAGGTTTAAAGATAAAAATGTTGTAAGTAAACAATACTTGGAAAGAGTCAGTCTGGTCAGTCTCTTTACAAAAATAGCATCAATGCCTCAGCATGACTTCACTAGGGTAAAGAGACTGCAGCCAGCAACAGTTTATACAGTTCCTCCTCTCAACTGGATTCCACAGGGAGAAAAAAACAAAGCCAACAAAAATCCAGTCGGTGCCAGTGGGGCTTTCCTATACTGTTATCATCTCAGCGAAGCTACAAGGTCATTCTTGTGCACCCCAGAGCATTGTGGATCAGATTAATCCTTCACTAAAAAGCAATTAATGTTTGGAGGATAGGTAGACACTACAAATCATTTCAGAAAATGTACTGACTGGAAGAAAATGAAGAAGCACCTAAGCAAGACAGAAAACTTGACAGCATTTTCCAGCACCACAAGCAACAAATGTTACTGTTAAGAGAGATCAAGGCAAGATATAATTTTTTAAAAAACAAGACCAAAAAAAAAGCAGAATGTTTTTTCACTCAACATCACAGACATTTTTTTTTGAAAACATAAAAGTCAACAAGCTAACATCAAAGTAAAGCCACATAGAGCTGAAAAATTTATGTGGCTTCAGCATGACTCATGAACCTATTTCCACTCCTTAATCCCCAGTAAAATGCCTTTTTGCAACCACCATTTTTGTGTTATAATAAAAAGATACATCAAAGGACAAAGATCAGTAGGATGCAAGAAACTATCATGAAATTTCAGGTTCTGATCTCACAGCTGCCACAACAGCAGGCCTTGCTTATCTTTGCAGACAACTACAGACGATTTAGGTACATGAGGGGGTCTATCTGAATGAAACATTCCCTATTTTAAGCATTCAAAAAATTCTGTGACAAAGGATTGTTCCAGGCCCTATTTTCCAACCTACACAGCAGAGGCCATGGGATTTTTTCATTCAGAAACTCAGTTGTCCTAGATAGTGTAATGAATTATTTAAAAACTTCATGTATGAATAATACCTTCATCAATGAGATTTTTCCATTGGTTAATTAGTGCTAAAACAGATGCCTTAACTCTAGTCCTAATCTGGTTAGGACCAACTGCCAGCCATTTGATATTGACATTTTTGCCTACTTGAAAGGAGGACCCTTTGATTTTTTAAATTTGCTTTTCCTTAGCATTTGATCAAGCCACCATCAATAACCCCTTTCTTGGCCAGACTCCAAATATGGAGTTTCTTTAGACTCTTACTAGAAGAAAATTTGTCAGGCCTGAATAACCTTTTTCTCTTGTTTCAAAACTTTTTCTGCTATCCAACATCATTTTCAATATATGAGCCTGAGGACTAGCCTAATTATTTTGTCAGTTCTGCTATTGATGCCACAGGCACATACCTGGTGCTCTCTTCTTTTCACGTCCAAGGATCATATTTGTTTTAACAATCATCCAATACCAGGAAATTTCATCTTGTCAGATATCTAAGTTGAACCAAACACTTAAAGATGACATTAGCATCCCAAATATAATAGATGAACCATTCTGAATGCAGCACCTTGCATTTGGATCTATTAACATATATATTGTTAAAATAAGAACAGTTTGACAAGTAACCAAAATTTATCAAGAAGAATTTCTATCTGTCATTGCAAATGCTGAGTTATTGCATTTAACCTTCAAAGTAATTACATTATATCTTCCTGTTTTGATACACATCAACAATATTGTGATAGACCATGAGCATTTTTTCACAGGAACCCTACCGCAATGCTTTCTAGAATGTCTTCTCACTTATGCTTTCTACAGTCATTTATCTAGTTTACAATTCATGTAGTTTTCATACGTGTCACCAATTTTTTAATCTTGATGTTAGTCTGACATCACAGCTCTCACAAGAGTCTACCAGGTCAATGAAATTCTTCATGGTCAATAAAAGGGGAATTATTTCCTTAGGCAAGACTTGCCATGTGCATGGCTGCCTGGAAGACAGGAATCCCTTTTATCAAAGGATCATTTCGGTTTAGCCAAAAAAATTATTTTTCAAATTTTAATTCATACAAACATTCAGAACACTTCTACTCTGAAAGATAGGACATAACTGTAGAAAATAAGCTGATGTATCTAGGAAGAAGGGACTGTCTTTGCTCTGTGGCCAGGGATATGGTAGATTTTTCCCAGATGGAAGAAATTAACCTCAGAATCATTTTCTTCAAATGTTTATTCCTGAGAGATAAAGAGAGTAATGACAGTTGAAAGTACCCATGTAAATCCAATGTTCTCGTACAGCTACTGAGAAATTTGTGTTTATCTACTTAATAACTACCAGTGCAAGGTAGTTCATTCTGAACTGAAAATGAAATACAGTGGAAGGTTTTGTTTCCAAAGGACATTAATTTACTCTCATAAGAGCAGAATTGCTTTGAAGGCAAGCTTTTTAATGCGTGTAAAGCAGTGGTGATGGCAAGCCTAGTTCAAATTAATTGCCATCTCCATAGTTTTGTTAGGAACATGTAGGCGTAAGGTTGACACTTTTCTGAGATAAATATGGCATAGGAAAACATATAGGACTTCATCAATTTGCAATAATTGTCAATACTGCAAAGAGAAAATCAGATTTATTTCATCCTTGAAACAAACAAACAAACAAAAATCTTTAAAACTCCACAAAGAAATTGGCTTTAGAGAGTACAGGCAGCTTTGGGTTTGTCAGGGTACATCAACAAATGGGAGTTGACTGACTACCGCTGAACAATTGCAATAGTACAGCAATGACAGTCTAGCTACAACTGTCTACTAACTGTATTTCACAAAGCAGAGAAATAACATTTCATGGCAGTTACAGACCACTGAGAAACATACAAGAAAATATTTGACATTCCCAGTGTGTAAGCTTCTGAATTCCCCTGCCACCGCCTCAGTTCATGAAAGTCTACAGCAAAACCAGCATTTGATGAAAGCCAGCAGCCTTGCTCTTTGCAGAACAGAATTCCTTTGAAAAATTCTGTAGATTATTAGCTTAAAGAAAGAAGAAATCTGACATTGCTGCCTCTTGATGGGGATATATACTGGTTATAGGCTTTTACTCAGACACCTGAACAGGAAGCTGTGATTTTCACCTGGTTGAACTGAAATGAGTAGAACTGCACTGTCTCAGCCAAGAAAAAATTCTGGAACATCTCAGGGAAAGATGTTTTTTTTAGGACCTTTCTTTGACAGGGATCTAAGAAACTATTTCCTTTGATAAAAATCAGATCTAGATTCCCTTTCTGAATTGTACAGACTGTTTGAAATGTAACATCTAAGCAAAATCTGTAGCAGAAGTTCATACCACATAGTCATCTTGGAGCATCACACTGTTCTCACTGCAAGACCAATATTCCCATTGTCACAAAAGACTGCAGCAAACTTCCAACCAGCAAACACAAAATAATGAAATCATTAGTTAATTATCAGTCAATACTATTAAACTTTTTTTCTCTCTTTTTGGCAACCCACAGACTTGTAACCTGTTTGTGAACACTGGTTGGGAGCTGCTCTATGCCATGACACCCACTGGACATGGATTATTTTGACGTTTAACCTGTAAAGCCTTCCTATCATCAGTCCAATGCCAAAACCCCTGGCATGGTGCTGGCTGGCAAGGCTGCCATTTCCTAACTTTACCGTAATTTATTTAAGTTCTAAAGCCACTGAGGGTAGGTCTTTTCTTTAAAATCCCCTTATTTTGATAAACCTAGCTGGATAAAGTCTCCCCTAAGCAGCAATTATAAACATATACATCACTACTATTATATTGACTATGGCACCTTAGAAAAGATTAATGATTTAAACTGTAACAGGTCACTTACCTCTATTGGTAAAACAGAGAATTATATGGAAATATTTCTTTGACATGGTGCTTGCTGTTAATCTGTTGATCATTAACTTGTTTGTACCACTAGTTACTCATTAATTTCTAACTCTCCATATCAAATGCTCTTAGCCTTTCAATCCTTAATCCCAGACTGGACACAGCAAGTTTAACTCACCAGCAAAAGAGTGAACGCCCCAAGAAACTGCTAAAGTTCAAACAAGCCAAAATTTCCAAAGTAAACCTTTTCTAAACAAAAACAATTACATTCACAGCCCTGACAATGAAGAGTTGTCTTTTTTTTTTTTTCTTCAGAAAACAGAAATGCAGACTAAGATGAAAAACACAACCTAACCTCTCCCCAATTCTTGGAGGAATCCCAGTGTGTAGTCAGCAACAAGCAGTGCTTTAAAAGAGGATGTGCTCAGCAGGATCATGCAGTGGTGTAAAAAATACTGTTTTCTCCCATAAAAAAAACCAACCAAGCAACAAAACCAAACCAAACCAAAAAACCAACAGGGCCTTAAGTCAGGAGAGCCAAGATTATGTGTGGTTTTCCCTAAAACCCGTCAGACAACTTGAGCTGAAAGATACTTACCGACAAATTATGAAAGCACCAAATGTTCGTTACGTTATCACTGTGGTCTTTTCTCTGCATCTTGTGAACAAGGGACTTAAATGTTCATGACATTAAAAAAAAATAAAAATCTTACCACTTATTACTTTTCAATGCTGTTTCATTAAAGAGCAAAGCTTAAGTGTATCACTAATCTCCTGAAGCAGAAAAAATAGAAATAGTTGAAAAGGATCTTTGGAAAATTTACCAGTATTCAGTGAAAGTTTCAGTGTGATTTTCCATATGGAAGGCATTGGCTGTCTACTCACTGTCTAGGAAGGTAGTCCAATCTTACAAAGCAAACATCTTTACAGCTAATTATCTAGACCTGAGCCTTCATAAAACTGTTACCATCATCTAGATATTCAAATAAATGCACACACAAGAGAGTGTATTTTGACACAGGCAGATGTAGCATTTAGTGCAGCAGTCGTTTGCTCTGGCCTCACTCACTAAATGGGGAGAGGAAAGTCCTGTGTCGCTGTTATTCTTGAAAAAAAAAAAGAAAAATAGATTAGAAACCAACTTAAGATTTTTTTTTCTTGTTTATAATTTATACAACTGTAATTATTTCAGAATGGATGAAAATATGCAATATATGGTAAAGGCTACTCTTCCAGTTTCAGTTCCCACCAGTCCCAAAATAACGACAGATTTATCTTGTAAGCAGCAGCTACTTGCCACAGATTTCCTCTCACATTTTAATTAAATGCTAACAGTTGAAACCAGGGGTTTTTACCCCATCTTCCCAGCATTTTTTTTAATGCTAAACAAATTGCAACAAGAACTGAGGAGGGAGGCCTTCAGAAGCTTGTGTGTAAACACTGTGCATCCTCCTCAAAAGCGACAGAGGTGCTGTAGCAAACACTCTGGTCTCAAGTAGGAAAAGCTGACTGTTCTGAGGATAAAAGACAGCTGGATGGTGTTGCTGAGTTGTTGTGTTGGTTTGTGGTTTTTTTTTGTTTCTTTGGGTTTTTTTTGTTTGTTTGTTTGGGTTTTGTCTTTTTTTTTGTTTGGTTTTGTTTAGTTTTCTTTGTGGTGACTATTTTCCTGTTTGGGGTCTTTTTTGTTTGCTTTTGTTTTTTTAAAGGCCATCAGTATGAGAAATTAATCTCCAAGGAAATCTACTACAGTCTAAATTACTGCACCAGAAAATCTTTCCTTAGATTAACAAGCCAACTGAATTTTCCAAAGAATAAATTTGTAATTTCAAAGTGATGATGACTTAAAATGAAACCATTATCTTCTGAATTATACCTCAGGTCAAGCTGAACATACATCAGTAACATGTTTCTTCGAACACACTTTTGGCCTTTTTATCTGCTTGAGAACTCTTACATATTCTCTTCCCTGCCACCCCTAATACATTATGTAACTCTATTGGACATGTACATCCTGAACTACTTGAAGGAACAGTTGAGGCTGAGCAAATAGGCTGCTTCACTAGTGCTACATTATTACAAAGCTTTATCTACTGATAAAGGTGCTGAACAGAACTACTTGTTTTCTCTTAATACAGCAACTCACTGTGTCTGCACGTTAAAGCCACTTAAAAAAACCCATATGAGAGCTAGGGAGGTTCCACAGAAGTGCAAGTGCTTTGGGGTGCTTGATGCCTTTTTGGTTCCCCCTTAAAAGGAATTCTGAGAATCATGGAAGACTTGCCCCAGTCTGGAAAAGACACCAAAATCCTTTGTTACTAGTATCAATGGCTAAAAACCCACATTGTATGCACTGAACTAAACAAGGTATGATCCCTTCAGAGAACTAAGGAGATGTTAGCTAAAACTGACTGTGCTATAGGAATTACTTTAGGAAATGAGTCTGGCCACAGAACAGTGAGAGGGATGAAAAGTGGAACATGAGCCATCTCTTTTCCAAAGGTGTGAGCAGTCATGCAGGGAGGATTTGATCACTTTTGCTTTATAGTCAATAGAAGGATGTAAAATCATGCTTGGACACTAAACAAGCATTGCCATTTCAGAGAGTAAGCCATAATGGAAGTAACTGGAATTACCTACAGCTGCTGAACCTCAGTTTTCGTAGGGTCTGGTTAAGTTACTGTAGGCAGTGTAGCAAGCTGCCAGGTGCCAGCTGACCCATAGTTACTGTTAAGACACATGTGCTTCCTTACCCTGCAGGAAATCTGAAGGGGAAGAAAGAGAAGTGTGGCTTCCTTCAGTGAAATGAAGTTATGCTCAGGGACTGCAGATCCACTGACATATTTATACTTCATATCCACCAAACCTGTTATTTCATCAGATTAACTGCTGCCTTTGTGGCTCGTTCCAAAGATCCCATCATTCAAACCAAACTCAGTTTTCTTACATTAACAGAGTTTTATTTCAAAATATATTAACCATTTTCTGTGTACAAAGGACTGCCGTGTGAATACAATATTAAGTCAAAAGCTTAACTTGCTACAAAAAACTTTATTATTAGGAAGAGGACTGGTGCATACAATCAAAATTACTTATTTTAAATACCTCTAGAGTCTACAGAGTACTTCTCAATCTTAACTCACATGTTTTATTCTGCCACAGATGGACACAGGGGGTTTATTTCTCAATATTACACATGCAATACCAGGTAATGTACCAAACCCAATTATGGAAACATTAGTTTTGAACATAGTTCCATTCTGAAGACTTATCATATGAACATTTTACAGACAAAATTTGTGTCAACAGATGATAGAAGTTATTGCTCCAAATCCCCACAGGTTCTGGGTAGGAATGCACTCTTTGGAACAACCCATGTTCTGTAATGTAAAAGATCTGCTGTTCGGTTTGAGTAGGGTTAGGTTTGAGTAGGGTCTAGCCAGTCTTAAAACCCAATGTCAGAAGTTTCCTTAGATTTGGTTTTGTGAAATTCACCAAACAGGAAAAAACAAAACCTCCCCTACTCTTATGACCAAAACATCAAACGCTAGTTAATATCTCTCTCTATATATTTTTATATATATATATATTTATATAGAGAGAGAGATATATAGGCAAACACCTATTAGTATAAAAATGTTGGTTTCCAACTATAACTGAAGCACAGATTTTTTTTTAAAAGGTAACAATCTGAAGAAATTGTACTCTTGCAGAATTTACCAGTGATGAAACTGGAAATCTAAAACATTGATCTACACAGACAGTAAGTTATAAACAACAAAAAAATATTTTTTGATGATACTTCTTGAGAAAGCTTCAGTTTTGGGCTGAGACTGGCAGAGAGGAGGCCAAAAATTTGGCTTTTGTTTTTCAAACCTTATGTCCTAGATATCAGTGCTTAACTCACTGTTGATCTGTGGCTCCTTTTTTAGCTTTCTTCTGCCTCTTACATTTAATCTACACCAATACCATGAAAAGTAACTTTGACTTTTCAGGTCCTCATTGGGTCGTGTACAACAGTCAAGCAGCAAAAAGTGAGGCTAGAAAATGAAATCAACTTTTTTGCTTTAAAACCATTATGCTGAAAATTCTTGAAATGTATACATAGATGCTAGAGCACTCTGTTAGCTTGCATGTGCATCCTGCTGCAATACACCCTGCTTCTAACTCGGGCCTAGCTTTGGTATCTCCACACAGTGCTACATTCAGAGAACCATCTCTAATTCAGTGCAACATGAATTATGTGTGTTCAAGTCCATCCATATGCAGAGCACATCAAGGATGTGTTTACTTGCCAATTAACAAGGCCTTCCTGAATTGGACATACTATTTTGACATGGACATTCAAAGCATGCCCTTCAGGTCCTGGAATCGATCCCGAAAGAGACTGAAGCAACACTTGTGTATTAAACCAGATTCAAAGCAAGATACCAGACAAGGTGGGGAAGAGGTTAAGAGACTAGGGAACTGAAGACATATTTCATGACCAATTAATTTTGGCAGCTCTTTAGTACCTGTGTGAAATACTTCCAGGAATGGTAATCTCTTAGTGATGTATCACTGGATAGAAAACCAGCTCTTTCTGACTTTATATTTACTACAGCAGAACAGTTCCAGTCATCCAACCAGCAATTGCTTGGCTCTTCCTCAACCTTTATCAAGTAAACATTAATTCTACAAAATCTTACTTCTTATCACTATACAGAGGCAATATTTTTTTTTTCCTAAGGTATCTTTAAAAAAAAAATCTAGAACAAAATTTCAGTTAAAGTCTGAATAGGACGGACACGGCTTCTATTTACAGAATCCTGCATAGCATTACATACATTTACAAACCCAGTGTAGAATCCCTGAATATACTCATCAGTTCTGGCACTGGTTTTGGTTTCAAAATACCAAGTTTACTTTCCAGATTGTAATTTTCTTTTATTTTTACTTTTCCAAGTTTATCACTTGAAAGCAACTTTGCAGATTTTACCATAAAGCATTAAGGTACTTTATTAGAAGTCACAGATATGCAGTATCAGGTTAAAGATCAAGCACCCCTAGCACTTGTTAAAGAGTTTTACGCAATCCTGGTTTTGTAGAAGTAGAAATAATAAGGGATTTGCCAAACTATAATTCACCAAATACTGTAAATGGATAAAATAATAATAAAAAAATCCTTTGAAACACAAACCAAGATACAAATTCATAAGATGAGGCATCCATGGATTTAAAAGGTGACAGCTGTCACCCAATGAAGATTATTTCACTGGGAAATCCATCTTGTCTTGTAAAATCACAAACTTCAAGGCAAATAACTGCACCTCTAGAAGAAAGCTACCTCCATTATTAAATATAATGAATACAAACTCCAATCCCAACAGCTTTCTGCACCTTCTGAAGGAAGCTGCAGCTGTTTCCAGAGGTAGTATCCATGAAGGTGCCACAATCTGCAGTGACAAACTGAAGCCAATATAATATAAATGAAGTGTCTGAAAAAGGCAATTGTGGGAGCACCTTCTACCACTGACACAAAGCTATAGAGTCGCAGCAGATTAATGATTTTTTTTCACCCGTAGTGTATTGGGTGTGCAGGAAAAGCAGCAGAGTCTGCAGTGTTCTGTCACCAGTACTAGGGATTAGCAGCGTAGCAATTCTGCTGCTGCTTTTACTGGGAAACAATTTTATCTAGTTTTGTATTTTCAGGCTTTCTGGAAAACAATTGTTTACCTCTGCAGCCATACAACTGTCTCAGGAGTTACGCTGATAACCACAATGTATAATATTGAGACAGCATCCAATTTTCCCTACATAATGCTTTTTTGTTATTTTAATTAAACAGATTATGGATTTCCTAATCCAGTAATCACTGACAAAATACAGGTAAGTACACCTTTCTCCTCAAAGTCCTGAAGAGAGGCTACATTGTCCTTGAAGTGAAGCAAGCCTAAATGTACTCTAGTTGAGCTGCAAACACATACTCCATGTCTAATAATGGAAGTATCTCACTGCTGTCTCCATTATTAGACATGTGGGTATCAACTTAACTTCTGTAAACTAAGTGTCATATGTTGACTACAATGTTAAGCTTTTTTGTTTGTTTGTTTCCCCCTTTTTAAAACAGTCTTTTGAAATAAGTCCTTATTGCTCCCAACTGTCTACGGTGTATCTGTGCTGAAAGTCACCCTATTGTAGCAAGGGTGGCAAAATTCCTATGTGCCAGATTCTCTCCTGCTGCTTCACGCATTCAATTCAGCCAGTATTTCCATTGCCCTGAAGTTAACATGCTGGGCTGTAAAGTGGAACACATCCGCTTCTGCTCGGTCTGCTGCAGCACAGTAACGTGTAGTGAAGGCACAGGAAGGGGAAGAAGGGCTCACTTACACTCAGTGCAAGAAACAGTTACCAGCCCTTTGGCACTATGCTTACTTGCAGCAAGCCTGATTGCTACCAGAGAGTGGTAAGAAACAGCACAGTTCTCTATTGTAATACTATGAAATCACATTGTCTTGGTTTACTACAAGCATTTGCTTTTGAATTCTAAATTGTTTTGACTCAGTTGAATACTAAATGTACTAAATGCAAGTAAAAACCTGCTCCTGGAATGACTGTTTATAGTAAAGCTCAAGGCCATCAACCTCTTGCCCATAAGCATTACAAAAAACCAGTCTCTTGTGAGATAATTGTAGTTCAATGCCAGTACAGAAAAGGGGGTGTGAGGAGTTTCCCCTCCCCACATCCCCACACTCCCTGCTTGGTTGGTATTTTTTGAAACCCACAAGCCATTTAAAGCTTATCTCAAGGAGCTGCTGCTTGCTGTTACAGATATAACCAGAAACGGGTACATTACAGTGACCAGCAGTCAAAATGACCCGCTTATTTTTACATTAGTATGAGACTGATCTAAAGGAACCTGTTCTTAAAGAGGCTGAGTCTTTCCAGAAGAGAATATAGGTTATGAAATATGCAAGGGCAAGGCCTTCTATTTCTCTGGGTAGATACTCACTGAAGACAAACCCTAAACAAACAAGGCACACTTTTTCATAAGGTGATGTTTGGGGAAATGCAGTGAATTCCAAAAGGTGATGTTTGGGGAAATGCAGTGGATTCTAAGGAGATAGTACTGGGAGGTTTCTTTTCTCCTTTTTCTTTTCTTTTCAGCAGTATACCGCTGCTGTACCACCACTGATCCATACAGTCAGTTCATCAACCACGCGTGGCACACAGCATGAGCTCCTGAAGCTACAGTTAGTGAGAAACACTGTCCTGTGGATGGTACTGCATGGCAAGTCTTAGCTGAATTTGAAGCAGGAACCATCGATATGAAGCCTCATTTCAAAGGAGAGCGAACTAACAAGCACATATCTGATAGGAATTCTCTGTACAAAATCATTTTGAAAGGAGAATTTCAGAACAGCAACCTATCTTCTCAGCTGACTTTACTGATTTGACATTATTGAAGATAACTGTGTCTGAAACATGATTTTAGTCTTCACAGCAGAAACCCTTCTTTGATCTATGGACGTTAGGTGAAGGGAGAGAAGAGGAAAACTTAAGTAAAAGAATGCTTCAGAATGACTCTTTTAAATGACCATGTTAAAGTACCTTAGGAATCTGAAAGATTGCCTCAGAAATAACTGGGATAGCAAATTTCTTGGCCAGTGAGCAAGAGGAAAAATGGAAAAGTGGAAATACATTAAAAATGAATATTTCTTGCCATTAACCTGTAAATGCTTCCTACAAGAATCTATAATGAGAACACAACATTTCAGGGCAGAACTGTGAACTAAAAAAAGAAGCTTCCCAAGTATGAGGGTGGTTTCATTCAAGCTGGTAAGAATGTCACAAGAATATGCAGTGACAGCCTCTGGTTCTTTGTCATCCTCCACCCTAGCCAGCAACTATTAGAAAAATGTGTTTCATTAAATATTTTACTCGAGCCACAAAACCAAGGAAAGAAAGCCACAGGCCTGTTACTTAATTCAAGCAATACACCCTCCTATTCAGTTACCCGGAACAGAGGCGTAGGTCTTTCAGAATTTAAAATATTAAATGGGATATTTCCATCTTTTTGATGAACTTGAGTCAAACCACTAAATTAAGCTTGAGTCTGTCCTTCGAAGACAAACCTGCAAGTCTGCAAGTGTAAAACCAGCACAGTTAACCCCCACCCCACTGAGGCATAAAAGTTCATCTGTAGCATTGCAGCAGCTGATTTTGAGACTCTGAAGAGCAGGTTGTGTGTTAAGTGGCAGCCTGTTTATTGCAAACCTCTAGCAGGACTTTCTTGCTTAGTATCAGAGTACTTTCCAATCACTTTCTACAGCAATGTATTTCTAGAAACAGTGTAAAAATACATACAGTATCATGGAATTCAAAGCCTTCCAAATCCATCAGCACTTCTACAACTTGACTAAAACAAACATCTACATTACCAAGTGCTGTTTGTACACAATTCTTAGATATCCTTAGCTCTAGATGAAAACAGATTTTTGTTCCAATATTTGCGTTACTGTCAACAGTAAATGCAACACACATTGGTATTCTGCATAACTCATTGTCAATCAAAACTTGACAAAAACTCAAGCTACTAGAAACTGAAAGGTGGTTCTTTGGTTAAGCATATGCATCTGCTACTTGGTACCCAGGGCCTCAATGTATCTGTTGAAAAGCTGTTCAAGTACAAAACTTCTACCAAAAACCCCCACTTCCTATTTCTAAAAAGGATCCATTTATGGAGCCCATTGTGTCAAAATATTTCAACAATCAATACAAAAGGCCTTAAATGTCACCAAAACTGCAATTTAAGCAAAATTACACATGGAAAAATGCACAAGAGGAGTCTGATGCTGTCACCTAGGCAACGCACCATTTCAGCTATTTAAGAAACTCTTTTTATTAAGTTATATCTTAATATGTAAGACATATCTTATATCTTATTAAGATATTTGGCCAGAGGCATACAGGAGAAAAAGCCCAAACTAAACTAACCCAAAATCGATGCTCTCTCCCCTTCCTCTCTGAAAATACACTTACATTTGTTTGACAAGTTAATTGAACTCAGCGATGGCATCTGAAAACCAACATTAAACAAACCCCATTCAACTTCTTCCTATTACTGGAAGCTGACCTGATAATCATGCATCCCCTCTGCCTGAAAACACTTAAGGCCTTTGATTAAATTCAGTTTACATGACAACTCCACTGGCATGGTGGGTAAACAGCAAAATACTATCAGATTTCACTGCAAATGAGGGCAAGATTAAAACTATTTAAACAAGCCCGCCTATTTTGCTATGAGGAAAATCCACATCTAGCAATTTGCACATCTAACTAATTTCAGGCAGATATTAGAAATGCCAGTCTCCAACAACATTAAATTTCAGTGCATGTAAGAGGATGATATTTAATTGTTATTATGGGTTACAGATGACGGTCAAAGCCTCTGAAGAAATACTTTGAGGAACAGCAAATAATAATGTTCCGCTTTTATTTAACAATGAGTGGTTTACACCTTTTCTGCTGCCATATTAACCAAGAATAATTATTTTGGGATTAGCTTCCTTTAAAGCTACAATTTAATAACACAAATAACCCAATAAACAAAAGCCAAGTAAATAATTTCAGCAGGTAAGATAGTGACTCCAGTGGATATACCTGTCCTCTTAACTGTTCGTTTTATGAAGACATAAGCTCTTCAGCGTCTTCAACAAGGCAGTTGAACTGTCCCTTAGTATGCAAAGCCATGGGAAGTACACATTCTGTCTTGATGAGACGAAGTGCACAATAATGTAAGGCCAGCAGATGTCCGAGAAGTGCTGTCTCCTAAGCCCCAAGCTGTGCTTCCCTGTGAGCTGCCCTTCGGCACAGGTGGAAAGGGACAGAAGGCCGTGGCTGCTGTGAACTCAAGGCAGCGATTCGCTGATGCTGAATAGGTGCAGCACAGCACCTTTATGACTCTGCAGCCATTTTAACCTCCTCAGGACTCTCTCTTGATGACCTGTAGGAAGGGGGGGAAAAAAGTAAGACACTGTTGAATGATCACAAACATCTGCTTTCCTACAAAGTAAGCACCAAACAAACACACGTGCGGAGTTTTGTGCATACTGTGGGAAGCTCTCCCTGTGGCATACATGGAAAGTCTCGGAACATAACATCTACAAGTCAGAGACTACACACAGGTCCAGTGAGTGGCTTTTATCCTAAATTACACATATGAAAAATGGCAACCTTATTCATGAGAATGAAGCAAAGGATTATTTCTGACAACCATAGAATCCTCTTTAAAATATACGTACAATGAGCTAACCTATGTAATTGAACAAGACAGTAGAGATGTTAAAATGGATACAGTTATTAATAACTTCACAATATGATTTCCAACTCTATTAAGTATTCAATTAGGAGTTTATTCATCCCATTCCTTAACTATACAGAAAGGAGAGATATTTCTCTATTCCACGTTCAGTAACTTCAATAAAGACAGCAATCAAGATAATACTCTTAATGGAATAATGGCATAGAATGTTATCTCAGTTTTTGAAATTCAGGTATGCCCATTACTATTTTGCAGCATTGTACAGCAACACGTAAAAATGCAGCATTTACTGGCAAGCCTCTTATTAAGGACAAAGAACACCGACTATTAGACATCCATGCATAGTAGTTTGACACTGAAAAAAGGATGTTCAAAAATCTCCTAGCACAATGGCAACATGTATGTTACAGGATACAAAGGTATTATCAGTGAATTTTCTAAAAGAGCTTTCTGTAAGATGCTGAGAGACATTAAACAAACATTTCAAGTTTACAAGTTGCAGTGAGTATTTTATCACCATTTTTATCTCTAAAATGTAGGAGAGGCGAACGCTCTCCAAATACTTCAGAATGCATGCAGATGTGTATGCACACTCACATGTAAAACTCAGGCACACATTCCTCTACACCTGTGTGTACGTACACTGATCTATGTATAAACTTAGTGCATACATGTAAGACATGCACAACTTACCGGGAAATCTGTAATGGCCACGGTGCTTGTGATGGAGTGGGTACTGAATTTGTTGGACTCACTAACATGGCACTGTATATGTTGGAAGCAACCACAAGTATACAAAGTAGAATTGGTCCTATGATGGCTCCTTCCAGTCCCAGGTAATATGCTCCACCAGCTACTGCAAGACCTGTCAGGTAAGGATGCCCACCTCTGGAATTGTGGCACAAGAGGAAGAAAATTAAATTAAGAACAACCACCAACATCACTATTGATTACAAAATGTGAATTGATCATAAGGTTTAATTCAGCTTAGGAAGTGACACAGCTAGCTACAGACACTCGCTATGTACACTATTATGGCAGCAAATAAGCCATGCTGTTTTTCCATGTTTCATTTTGGGTGCACAATGCTAATCCTATCAACAGCAGTTACACAAAACCTGCTCATCATGCTTACTTAATCTTTATAGCTAAAATAATGATGGTAATATGGAATTATACAAAAAAGAAAGCTACAGCTGAAACTTAGCATCCAATTTGCAGGAAGTTGCTCTAAATTCTGAGTGTAATGGGGTGAAAATTCTAGCTACTTAGTTTAGAGCTCTGGCAGCTTCTACCAGATTTCTGCTTCTACCTGACTTCTACCCAGCACCCACACTGTCAATCTATGCCCTCATCACAAATCTGTGAAGAATGAGACCACAAAACATGACCATCATCATACACACCTCAATCATGTCAATCAAGTTTAACATACTGGTCAGGCAAGATTTTTTTCTGAGGGGATAGACTTGACCTTAAAGTTTTATATTTCTCCAACAGTAGACATATAATTCATTTCTAAACCATTACAAAATTAAAAAAAAAATAATTCAGCATTTGCTTACATTTAAATGCTCTTCTGGCTATTTTGGTAAATCAAACAACAGATCACCTGATGAAATAGGACTACAGTATAAATGTGATACCTTTCAAAAACCCTGCATAACCTAATTAGAACTATTTCAAATAGATTTAATCTAATCTGCAAGACAACATGATGCTTACTGTTCTATTTAATGGAAAGAATACAATTTTGCTCCACTGTCAGAAAAATCTATTCCTGCCATATATATTTTCTGTACAGTAAACAAAGCCTGCATCCCCTACAGTCAAAAGATGTATTCTAATAAGTAGAAGAATTATTTGCTGGTTAAATAGCTACCAGCCTTACATTTATCCACAATTTATCATTGGAAAAATATATCAACATTTTATTATACTTCATCTGTTGGCTTTAATTCATGCAAAATAACTGAAAATTATTATTAATATTGTGCATATCCTCATTAGGTTCTCTCTGTTCAATGTAATTATATTCAGTGGACAAACACAGAACTAAACATTTGAAGTCCTTGTTCTACTTTAACTCTACTGTAATAAAAATCATCACCAGCACAAAGTCCGGACCATGAAGTCCTCAATCCAAACAGTCTACTGGGATTGTTTCTGATGATCAAGACTGAAGCAGTAACTAGAGGAGTACCACTTCGTATCTATACTGTACACAGTTATGAACATGTCTTGCACATGCGAAACTTGACAGTCTGTATCTTTGGCAGTTCTGCTTCAGCTCCTAGCTCCAGACTGAAACCAGGAGACATTTCAAGTCAACAGAGGCAGCCAAGCACCCAGCAAATCTTTTCAAGAACCTTGTGCCTACCTCCCACAACAGAAAAACAGCACTGGCTACTGTCTCAGTAGAAGCCTATCTCCAGTTTTGCAGTTTCATCTGTCTCAACACATTTGAAAATCAACAGATTTTTACCCTGGGTTATGGTGACACAACACAAAATCTGGCTTCAAAACAAATTCTCAGAATTCTCACAATCCATTTTGAAGAATTAAAGTATTTCTTTCAACTTCTTAACTAGCTCATGGATTTCTTGTTTGTTCTGCAGAATCATCTGGCATTAGGTGATGTAAAGGAAAATGCTCCACACAACTTAAGTCAATGATTAGATAAATAGCAGGGGTATTCTTAGAATTACAAATAACAAACCAGTTGATTTTTCTGTCTTCAAGAACGAGCTCAGGAACTCTGAAGTGACAAAGTTCACAGAAGAGAGGCTTGGTAAAGTAAAGGCACTTAAGGCCATTAAGACTTCTTACTCTGAGGTGCTATCACTGCACCTATTCCTATGCTTGAAGAGACTGTTCTGCATATTTCAGAAAAGTGTAATTAAAGGTGTTAATGGCTGTTAAGCATTTTCACACTACTAACTTTAAAAAGCCTTCGATGTACTTACCCTGATATATCTGAATAAATCGCTGTATCTACAAAATAGGTTGGCAAGAGGTGAAAAACCAAGAGCAAAATGGCTTTGCATCCCTGCCCTTGCACAAGCCACAAATCTAGTACTGCAGGGATGGCTGCCCAGTACGTCCCCAGAAATGGCACTGCTCCAAGGATTGCTGCTAATGCTAGAGCACACAGAAGCAAAGGTGAGAAAAAGATCAGAGAAACATATTTCACAAGTATATTAACAGCTAAATGCTGGCACTTTTGCCACACCAGTAGTCCCACTTCTGCCAGCTGTTGTAAATGAGACACTGAAGAAGTGCCACATAAGGCTCTTGGTGTTTTATAGCTGTGGTTTAGGAAAAAAGGGGGATTAGACTATTCCACATACAGAAAAAGCTTCTTCAACTGTCAGTCATAAGGCGTCATCCAAAAGAGGCACCAATTCAGAAGAATTTAAAGTTATACCAATCATACACATTTCAATTTTTTACATAACTACAAATTAGCAACTATGCCAAAGAAAATGTACAAGCAGAAGTCCCATTGTAACTTACTGGATCTCCTGCAGCCAACCGTAATAATGTAGGTAGAACTGTGAGAAACCAGGCAAATCTAAGCCCCATGATTTATGTATTTCTGTATGCATACACCCTTCTGATTATACAAATACCCACTATAATCTAAAGTGATGCAGCACTGCTGTCATTCTAATTTAATGCAGCAGGAATGAATATAAAATTAAGGGGGTTTTTATCTTTTTTTTGGTCCCATTAACCAGAAAGCAAAAACTTTTGAAATTTTGTATGTAGCTGAAAAAAAAAGAACAATTTCCTTCTAAGTAGGTTTAACAACAATCAATGCCTTTAAGGTGGTTGGATTGTATAACACAGCCATTTCCTATTACATTGGGGTTTGCTGCTTTATCGCTTCCCCTGTTGTTCCCTCATACATAAAGGTACATTTATTATTACTATTGTTATTGCTATTACTAGGGGAAGAGAGGCAAAAGAGGAACAGAGGAAAAGACTTTTCAGTGAAAACCATTCAGCCATTTCCAAAGCTAGGATTAGAGAGTAAGAGAAAACCAGACACTGGTAAAACAGTTGCTCAACAGTACTGAGAATAAGCAGCACACTTCTAACATGCATTTTCATGATACCTATATTTAGGCATCTTGAATACTTTTATGATACCATTTATTCCTACATATAGGCATCTTGAAAAATCATCACCTGTCTACTATGGAAGATACAAAAGCCAAGGCAGACAGAATGAAGTTAAAATCTGGAAAGACTTGGACTGAATAGAAGGAAGAAAGAATTACGTCCAGCAACAAGAAAGGAGAAGTAAAATAGCTGGCAGGGGATGTGTTGTGAAAACAGAAAAAGGCATGGCTCAGAGATATGGTAACTACCAGCAATGTTTAAGCCCTCTTATCTTGTCATTAAATAATTATGAAATATTATCTAGAAATAGATTATAATTGCTCAAGTTCTTACCAGATGGTATGAAGACTATGTTAATCCCAAATATAGTGTGAGTCAGCCATGTGTAGAGTCCATAGAACCCAGCCATTTTGAGGGAAGCATCAAATACACCTCTAAAACAACCAAAGAAAATCTGATAAATTTTATTTGAAATAAGATTCTGGGAGCTATAAAGACATACACAAGCTCTGAAAAACTGCAAAGCCATTAGTGCCACAAATAATGCAACTCTAAAAGTAACACTGAACCCCTTATGCTTTTACTTCCTATGAAAGAATAAGCATCCATCTCATCCGTCATTAAAGGCATTTAGACACAAAATTCTCACAATGTTCTTTACTGTGCAGTGGGTTCCAGCAATAAACTCCTTGAAAGAAACTGCTCAAGCATCACACCACATCCTCTACTAAAAATAGTCATTCTATGTACAAACTACCTTTTCTTTGCCCTTTCCCATTTCTACCTGTTCATTCTTTATCTGCTTACTCCTCTATAACTGCCCATTCTCATCAGATTAAACCTACTGGTCAGTGAAGTGAAACAGGCTGCTTAAACTCTTACTGCCCTACATGCTTACATGGCTTTCTAGATGAAAATAATAGATAATATATAACATATATATAATATATAGAACAGATAATATAGTAACAAATAACCATACTTATTACTGGATTTTAGCCTCACTATCTTTATATTGAGACTCTGGAGTGGATCCAGAGAAGGGCAGTGAAGTTGATAAGGGGTCTGGAAAGCATGCCTTATGAGGAGAGACTGAGGCTTTTTAGCGTAGGGAAGAGGAGACTGAGAGAAGACCTTATTGTTCTCTACAACTACCTAAAAGGAGGTTGTAGTGAGGCTGGTGTTGGTCTCTTCTCCCAAATTACTAATGATAGGACAAGAGGAAATGGCCTCAAGTTGCATCAGGGGAGGTTTAGATTAGATAGTTGGAAGAAATTATTCACTGAGTGGTTGGGCACTGGAACAGGCTGCCCAGGTTGGTTGTGGAGTCATCACCCCTGGAGGTGTTTAAAAAGCAAGTGGATGTAGCACTTGAGGCTATGATCTAATGGATAGAGAGATGTTAGGATGAAGGTTGGCCTTGATCCTAGAGGTCTTTTCCAACCCTAATGATTCTATGATTCCTAGCTTCTATGTTGTCTACTGAGCTACAATACTAAAAACCAAATAGAAAGTCTGGTAAGTCAAAGTTTGGGAGTGGAACATCTCCCTTATGAGGAAAGGCTGAGGGAGGCTGGGTCTGTTTAGCTTGGAGGAGACTTGAAG
>VWZY01003720.1:884864-896863 GCA_013399075.1 Chloroceryle aenea | reverse complement strand
GCAGGCTCTTCTCAGTGACATCAAATGCCAGAACAAGGTGCAACAGCTGCAAACTGGAACACAGGAGGTTCCACGTAAACGTAAGGAAAAACTTATTCACGGTGAGGGTGACAACACTGGAACAGGCTGCCCAGGGAGGCTGTGGAGCCTCCTTCTCGCGAGACATTAAAAAGCCATCTAGATGCGTTCCTGTGTGACCTTGTCTAGGTGATCCTGGTCTGGCAGTGGGGCTGGACTAGATGATCTTCCAAGGACCCTTCCAACCCCTAACATTCTGTGCTTCTGTAATCTAATTCAAACCTGGTCAATTTAGTCCAAGATGCTGAACACAAAACACAGTTCTCCTAAGTGTGAGCACAGCTCCATGAGACAGCAAACAGGTAGCTAACTGCTGTATCATTTTTACAGCACTAGCCCACCTACATGTACAGGGCAGCTTATACCTCAACTTAAAACCTGTGCCCTAAGACTACAGTCACAGAAATGATACTCTAGAACTGGTAAAACTCTCCATTGTACGATGACAGTTTTTCACACGTATTTAAGGAAGGCACAATGTTCCCTTGGGAAAGGCCCTCCTTTCCCACCTAAAGGCATGCACAGATTGTCAAATGACTGCTGAATCAAAGTTACCTTATTTAACATTCACCCACTGGAAGTTATGAGTGTGTAATAAACCTTACACATCAACACTTGTACAAAACGTGAGATTCATTTAACACATGAACTAGGATCAACTGTTGTCAGCCATTTTCCCCCTAAAAAGAGGGAAAAGATGGAAAAAAGCAAGCTTTGAAGAGTGACCTGAAATAACAAATCCACCCTGTGACAGACAAATATGTGGTGTGTGAAGAAGAGGAAGAAATATTTACAAGTAAGTGATGGTCTCTTTTCAGAGCCTCAATGCTCACAGCTTAGATAAAATTCTATAATACTAAGATGGAAAATCACAGACCAAAACACAGAATCTAGTTTGAAGAGTGAAATACTCAGCTGTGGTTTAGTTATAGGAAAAATAAACTTCTGGTATGGAAAATTATGGCAAGATGGAGAGAAGACCCCAGAAACCGAAGCCACAATAAGAATACTAAGTGAGTTTGCATTAAAAGCTCAAGATGTTTTCAGATTTTAGCTACTCAAAAGTCTTAATTTTCTGCGTTTTCTGTGACATTTAATTCACGTCTGCTCTTTCTGAGGATATCAAGTTATGAAAGCATAATATTTTTGCAACAAGAACCTGTTAATTGAAACTGATTCTGTTAAGTATAAACATCATATAAAAGAGGGGAAAGTAATCAATCTGTTAACATTTTATTTAATGATACCATACAAAACCAGAAGGCTAAATACCACTTTAACCTGTACATGCAAGTTATCTGTGGTTGGATTTAAGAACTTCAAACATGAACAATTACAACAGGGTTTCTGGCAACAGAAGCCTCCAGGCAGCTGGAGAGATGAAGTGCAAGCTGTACTGTGGTGATCATCAGAATGTGACAACAAAAAAAGCCAACAAACACCACTTCTCCTGGTTGCACTAAATATACATTTGTGCCCATTAAACTCTTATGCTTTTGTCAAGCTAACTTCGTCAGCCTTGTTGGTCTCTTAAAATCTTAGATCTGTCCAAAAGAAACCGCTTTGTGCTGTAAAAAGGGTATCTTGCAACTTCTGAAACTCTTCACTGGCAACACCAAGTTTTCAGATTTTTAAATGCAATTTTCCAAGTCCTTCCAAAAAAAAAAAAAAAGACACAAAGAAAAACAATCAAATGACTAACATATCCAGAACAATTTTTCAGAAGGAAGCATTAAATCTAAATATTTAATAGAATCTATGAGAAGCCAAATTTCAACATGTTATGATTAAATCATTAAGTTAATCTTTTTCCCATCTATAAACCAGGAAATGTGGCACAAGTACATCTCGGTTACCAAAACTATTTAAAAAATGTACTCAAGGTATCTCCTTATTTTTCCCATAAAAGTGTTTTCTGTACTGTAGTAAAATTAACAGGGTTTTAACAACTTCTGTAAGTATGCCCCAAAACTACATTTCTGTATACAGGAGGTGAGGAGGCCTCTGGCTCGAGGCAGGTATCTTAAAAACCAACTTCACATGAAATTAAAATACCCATCTACAGCTACAGAAAGACCTGCTTTTTAAACAAGCACTCGTTTTAGCTTTTTCCACAGACACTACAAACGAAAGGAAGAAAGTCTTATTATGGTAACCAAAAGAAAGACAACAACCCAGAAACATTATTTCAACAACCAGAATTAATTGCTGTGAATTTAACGATGTTAGAATATAACTGCAGAACTGTTTCTCATTCATAAAAAAACATCCAAAACTGCCATTCTAATTTACACAGCTTTCACATTTCAGATCAAACAAGTGTAATTTTTATCCGCACATTCATTTTATTCAAATTTAAATCCTAGTTCTGCCATATCTTTTGCTGATGTAGCTGGTAAGAAAATTTTACACTGTTAAGTCAATGACTCATTACAGACACACCAGCAGAATAACAGAAAAGTTCATCATGGACCAACAGATATGTCCTAGCCTGATACCATTTTGCAAGTTGATACATAACATTCAACAGCAAAAGAGCTTATACCTGTAAAAGACTGTAGAACAGTACAGCATCTCTCTAGCTCCTTACATCTAGCACACACAACTAATAAGCTGCATTCTCCTCTTCTCCATTCTTTGTGTCTGCCTAAAGTAGTCAGAAAAAAAGGTATCGGGGATCCTACTTTGTGGCATGTGTGGCTGAGGAGAACTCTGAAGTCTTTGAAGACTCCTGTTTGTCATTTCTGTCAGAAAAACTAAGAACCTATCTTAAAGTTTCTAGAAATTCATATCCATTTGGCTTCATGGTTAAGGCAGATAAAGTAATGCTGAAAACACTAACCAGAATCTCCACCAACAGTACTACAGCTACTCTGCATCTGTGATAGCAGATATTAAAGATGATGTGGCATCCTTTTGCAAATGCTGAATGAATTTATTACCATATGTAAAATGCAGACCTTCCTGGTGAAATTAGGACAGTAAATTAATTTCATCTCTTAATATGTTATTGGCATACATACAGCTTCCTTTTATATACAAGAGTAATTCAGGCTTCAGAAATCAGAAAATCCAATTGCTTCTCATGTCTCCCTCTGGCACTTTATCTGGATGAACCACTTTACCTGCAAGAGCTGTCATCTGCAAATGTGTAATTTATGAGCACTTTGTGGCAATCTGGTGTAAGGCATACTTAGACATACATATTCCATTTTACTGAGCTTTGACTTCTGTCAAATTGTCAAATGTTTCTGCGTAACTGGCCTAAATATTCTTTTGTTAAAGTTCTTTCTACTTCATTGAAAAGCCAGGTAACTTCCCTGTAGGTTTCACAAGGGCAAGTGCCACCTTTTTTCAATGGGTTTTAGTAGTTTTCTCTTTTACTGATTTGCTATAAAAGGTCTACAGCTTCCCTTTGCTTCTACTGAAGTTTACATTAAATGTATGACCCCCGGACTTCAGGTTCATTTCACAGAGCCTGCAAGATAAGGGCTGTTCACCTTTAGCAACATGGTGAAATTTAAGAAATTTCAACCTAACGCTGCAACAATCCCCACTGAAAGGAAAGAGGCAGAAAAGTGAAGACTCCTGGGATGCTTCAAGCTTCAACTCAAGAGCATTCATTTTTTGACCTCTATTCGATTTTCTAGATCTCTCTGTTCCCAGAACACTGAAGGAAAGAAGAACATATGGGCTGATACTATGAGAACTGGAGTTTCCAGAAAGATTAAACATGTAATAAATTGAGAAAAGATATTTACTGGTCACTGTACTAAATTAATCACAAAGGCATATTCACCCTGGTTGCTGATTGGAATTAAGAGTAAAAAACTATACAAAAAAGTGGTATTTGCTTTTGGAAACACCAGTAAGACTTAACATTTCCCTACCTACCTTACAAAACACTCGTCAAGCCTTGTAGTGGTTTACAGTCAAATTAAAATGCAGGGTAACAAGAACACCCTAAGCCAAAAACACTATTAGAAAAAGACAATTACACTCTTTTGTCATCTTCTTTGCACCACTGATGCTTGTTATTTCCCATCTTTCCCAAGTAGGTGTTACAAGGGCTGTACTGTATCTTTGTTGCAAAATCTTCCTGTATACAGAGATGACTAATTCAAAATGGTGCTTTAAGAAACTCCAGCTACTCATTTTCTTTTGAGATTATGATCTTTACATCAACCAGCAGAGGGTTCAAGGTATAAAAGCAAACACAATGCATTCCAAACTTCACAGCACAGTTTCATCACTTATTTCAAATCAGGTTAAATCAGAATTGACACAAGAAGAGAGCCCTCCCGTTCCCCTGTTCTCAAGCATTCACTTCATCCCCAGAGCACCCTTCTTCTGTCTACCTGCCAGCAGTGTCTCTTATGTGCCACAAAGGTTTTTATAATGAATGTAGCTATTAATTCAGGTTTGATGGGTTAGTTTTAAACAACTAACTCAGCTCTCTACTCCCCATCCAACCTGCAGAGCAGTGGCATAAAAAGTTGCATTCCCACCAGCAGAGATCCAGCACACTTGCAGCTGGAAGGCAGGAACTCCTCCCTGCACAACAGTGCTGTCTTATCCCAAATGGAACAAACAGCTGTTGTCACCGTAACTTCAAAACCAAGTAACTCAATTCCTTCCTTCAGACACCACCAAGATCCGTTGTAAAAAAGCAGCTACCAGTGACAACTGAAGGACAGCTATAATCTCCTAAGGACTGAAGTATTCTACAATGATTCTCCAAATTTCAAGTGATCACTGAAGAATGAAACGACTAGAAGTCCTTTTGCAAAAAAACTCTTCAGCTGTTCTTGCACTCTGTTTAAGAGTTCTGTTCTTTTAGGAACAAAAAAGACCCTCATTCTTTTTCAGTTTCAAATTGCACATGAAAATAAGCAAAGAGCACAAAGATCTGTTTCAGCTATGAATAAGGCTGAAGTGGCAGTGTGTGTTTCTCGACAGAGTAAAATCATCTCAGGAGCAAAATAAATATGCAAATGATTTTCAGAGCTGACTCCATGACAAGATTTCAACTGTTTTGCTGTTGAAATTAATTTCTCCTTAGGAATGATACAACTGAACAAAGAGAGGTAACAGCTCTAACATATGGAGGCTAATAATGACACTAATCAGATAAAGCGACGCAGTCTTGAACAAAGCATAGGCCCTTGAGGTGGTGTAACCCATGTAAATACTACTCCTCTCAAGGCAGGACAGGGCTCCAGTGACTGTATCAAAATGTCAGGCTTTTAAACAGTGGCAACTAGTCCAAAAGACACAGCAGTAAATAGACTTTCTTCTCTAACACAGAAACTTCTACATTCTCTGGAAAATAATGATTAACATGTAGTCCAATCTGTACGAAATTCTATAGCTGATTACTTTTTGCAATACTTTTTGCATTTGTAATATTCACAATTATTTTTAGTGTCTATTTTGGTGTGTTTTACTTACATATACCACATAAACTTGTAATGAGTCTTCTGAGAATCACATTTGAAAGCATTGGTTATTTCTGAACTGACTACTTCTAATATTTCTAGGTTTTTATCATAAGCAGACTATGACACTTACTAAGTGAAACAATTATTCTTAAAATGGAGCTTGCAACATAACTTACAGCAAGCCAAAGTACTTCAGACCAAAGGTCTGTCTACCCAGCATTCCATCTTCAGTAGAAACCAGAAGCAGATGCTAAGGAAGAAAAGTGGTATTTTTCCACAGCCTTTATTTCTACCTGAGGTGATAGCATGAACCTGATGCACGCTATTTACTAATTCTCAATTAATATCTATTCTTAACCTTATCTAATCCTGCAAGTTTCTGCAACTCCGACTTTCTGTGACAAGACTGCCTGTTGCATGAACAAACACACCTTTCTTGCTTTTTGGCAATCCCGGTATTTTATGTTGGAAGAGATCGAGAGTAGTCCTTAGTCGCGCTTTTCACTCTGATTCTAATTTTTCAAGCCTCAATTGTGCACCATCCCTTTTTCCAGGGTGAAGAGTCCTAACCGGCTCAGTCAGATGTGTGTATCTATTCCTCTCATCAGTCTTGCTGCCCTCCTAGCTTTCTGAGCAGGAACCAGCACAGTGCACAGTAATTCGGAGAACAGGCAAACTGCAGATTCATACAATGGCAGTAACGTTCTGTGTTTCTTCATCTGTAGTTACAAATCTTAAGGTTTTATGTTGTCATGGTTTAGGCCCAGCCAGCCAGCAACAAAGCACCACACAGCTGCTTGCTTGGTCCTACCCCGCCATGGTGTGATGGGAAGGAGTAAAGAAAACAGAAGGCTCAAGGGTCAAGACAAAGGACAGGGGGGATCACTCACCAATTATGACTTGGGTTGGCTTGACCTGGGGCAACAACATCAATTTAATTTAAATAACATGACCACCACCAGTTTACCAATTGATTCAGAGCAGGATAATGAGATATAAAACCTCAGCTTAAAAACACCTTCCCCTCACCTTTCCCTGGTTTCAGCTTTGCTGATTACCTCATCCCCACCAGCAGCACAGGGGGATAAGGAATGGTGACTCCTGTCACATCATCACACATTTTCTCTGATTCTCCTTCCTCCTCAGGTGGAGTCCTCACACTCTTCCCTTGCTCCAGCATGGGGCCCCCTCCTATGGGAGACAGTCCTCCATGAACTTCTCCACTATGAGTCCTTCCCTCTTCACCTAACAGCAGTACTTCATGAACTGCTCCAGAGTGGGTCCCTTCCATGGGGTGTAGTCCTCCCAGCAACACTCTGCTCCAATGCGGGGTTCCCTCAGAGTCCTGGCCTTCTCCAGGTGCAGCCATCTGCTCCTGTGTGGGGTCCTCAATGCTCTGTAGGCAGGCATCTGTTAACCTCTACAGGCTGCAGGCACTCGGCCTACTGTCTCACCAGGGGCTGCAGGGGAACGACTCTCCAGCACGCCTTCCAGCTGCCCCCACACACACCGATCTGCCTGTCAGCACAGTTGTTCCTCTCACATCCCCCCCCCTCTGCAAGAACTTGANCCCCCCCCTCTGCAAGAAGTTGCCCAGTGGGCTTTTCTCTTCTTAACTATGTTATTGCAGAGGGGATGATTGGCTCAGCCTTGGCCAGAGGTGGGTCTGACTTGGAGGTAGGGCTGCTTCTCAAAGCTTCTTACAGGAACTACCCCTGTAGCCCCTGCCCTGATACCAAAACTCTGCCAGACAAAGCCAACACAGATATGCCTGGCAGATACACCCAAGCAGTCACAGTCAGCATACAGGCCATCAGTTTATGTGTGAAGTGTAGACTGGTTTTCACCTGCACACATCACTCTCATCTGCACATAACATTTCATCATTTTATTCCTGGGACACTACTGTCCTCTGAGTGTCTACATAGCTGCTGCAATTCCACAATCAGCCCTCACCCTCACTAGCTCAAATAGTTCTGCAACATCAGTGAGGTCCCTCTACTTCTTCTCAAGACAATTATGAAAAGATGTAATAGTAGATGTCCCTACCTTCATTTATTCCCGCCCTCTTTTTCTTACCTTTTAACTGATTATTTACCCATGCAGAAACCTTCTCCGTTACTTCATCACTAAATTGCCTTGAAAGTCTTTAGAAAGAGATGCCGTAAAAAGTCTTTATGAAACTTCAGTAGAACAAAGCAGCCAGATCAACTTATTAATGGTCTTACTTGCTGATCACTTCAAAAAACATGAGGAGTAAGGCAGAACTCTCTGTGAAAACTCCATTTATTATTTGCAACTAACTACATCATATTCACCCGCTGCTGTTATGTCCGTAACTTTAGCTCCTACTGCTGCACAGTACCGATGTCCAGTTTACATGTCTATACTTCCTGGCTTCCATGGAACATTATTTTTTCTTCTTGAATTTTGCCCTGAGTTTTCTCCAGTAAGTTAGTTATCATCCACTCTCAGCAATTTGCTACAGCTTGTTTTGTCTGTTTCTTCTACACCCTCTCTACAGTCACTGTGATTTCCAAGAGATTCTGCTGCAGCTCACCCATACAAAAAGTTTTACAATGTGACTCTCCCCACCTACCTTCACAGCAACAAACACAGTATCAATTTACCTCCTCCCTGCAAATGCCTAAAGCAGCCTTGTTGTTGCTGCGTACTCCCTGTCATCCCTCAGCCCCCCTGAGTTCTTCTCCTGCTGCATATGAAAAATGGCATTTTGGTTTAATAGCATTTTGTGAAGCTTTGAGCAAATGAATCCCTCCTCCCATCTCCCATCCTTTAAGCCTATTTCTGTCCGCTACAGTTTAAGAGTCTTTTGTTTTCCTCATTTAGCTTAAACTTCAGCTTTTAAAGGGTAATTTCTCATTTCCCTGCCCATTGTTACTTTGCTGTTCAGCTATGCAGTTCGTCTTCCCTTTAGCCTTAACTCAAATGTTTCTTAGCTGTTAGCATTCACTGGTGCCGTACGCTGAACATTTATTATTCTCCACACCACCTGTAAGGATGTAATTCTTTCAGATTTCCACTTTAGCTTGAGAAGTTCAGGAATGAGAGCAACAGCTAGCTGGACTCAATACAGCTTGAGATCCATTGCAGTCTTTTAGTAAGAAACTCCCAGTCTGCTCATATTATTACTACTATAATACTATGACTCACAAATATAGAGAAGAGGGTATTTTGATTGCTTATGCTGGTGGAGAGAATAAGTAATGGATTGACCTTAAAATTCAACTTAGTATGACAAAAAAAGCAGAAAGGTAAAGCTGTGATGTTAATTCTTTGAAATGTCATGAAATCCTGAAGTTTTCTACCAGCCTTCATGCTGTCTTCTTACATTACAATAATTCTGTATTTTAAACAGCAGAAATCTAGCCAAGGTTATAATAATATAAACTGCAACATTAAGTACACACATTAATAATTATTAGATATGCAAGCACAGAATCCTGCAATACATTATACAAAAAATATTTCTCACCCCTTTATTCTCCTAAAGGCCTGATAGAAGATCTCTTCCCTGTATATTTAGTAATTCTTTCAGTTACCCTTGTATTTCCACCCATCCTAGTTAGCTACTAGGTCTGCCTTAGAAGCAAAGGGAACACCCAACTGCCTGAGCTGAATTCCAGACCCGAGTGTTGTTGTTATTACGGATACAGTCTGTGTCATGGTACCAACTGAACTTTTGCTCCAAGACCGAGTTCTGACATACAAATAACTGCTTTTAAAAGTCAGTGTTGTAGCATAGATACACAACTGCAGAAGTGCAATATGCAATTAAAGGACTGGTGTCTAAGATGTATCTAATTGCGTGCAAACCTGTTAATGCATTTAAACATGCACACACACACAGAGTGACCCATGTCTTCTACGTGCCTACAGGTACCCTCACTCCTAAGCAAACTGGGCAGTCACAGCACTATGAACTACAAAAGGGACTAAGAGAAACTGCTGTTAGAGTATCTAGAATGTGCCACCACCCAGAACATCAAAGAAGCTAATGCCAGAATATTGGCCCTGTCTGATACAAAACAAATAATGCATCAGTTTGTTTGAAAATAGACCACACCAGTCTGCGTAGTGTAGAGAACGAAACTGTTCTCTACACCAATTTTACTGACAGTAAAGATTATGGACTTGCATAGTCTTGTGAACTACAGGTAGTAAACTGTAAAATTCCTACAGACTTTGTGACGTGCTTGACGTAAATTATTTGTGTACAATAACATACAATTTTTTGTTTCAGGTAAGTTTGGAAGAAGAGTACAGATTAAGTACAAGCAAATCAATTATTTACTGACATTTTCTTTGAATATCTGGTTTTCTTTGAATTCTTTGAATAATTTTTTTAAATTATGTGTACATAAAGTAACATACAGCCAGCTGTGTTTAATAAGAACAAGTATTGTTGATTTAAAAAATAAAGGAAATACAGGTAAGGGTAAGTCCTTTTCTTTTTTCTTCCCCCATATAAGAGAATATTTACGACTAAAATAGTGTTATGAACAAGTCATGGTGGTACTGCTACCAATTAACTGATAAATACTACTATCTATGCCACTAGGATAATCAGGGCACCATTACAGTGAGTTTGGTTCTGCAAACATACTGAAACATTGTGGCATCTCTTCTAGATTTAGAGACTGCATTCTATGGGGGTTTTTTTCAGTAACTGAAGCTTTCCCTTCATCCATGTAATTTTAAAACAAGTAAGTAACTTTTATTCCCAGTTTTAGAATAGGAAATTGATTAAGCCAGAATAATTTTCAGTTCTATTTACATCTCATAACATACACCACAAGCAGAATGTAAAAAATTTCAGTAAGGTCCTGTTAAATGCAATCCCGTGACAAAGGAGATTTCTGCAAGAGATACTCCTGCAACTGAAGAATATACATTGCATGCAAAAATTCAGTCAAAACATAATCAGTTAACAGTTGTCTTTGAAAAATTAATCTGAAAGACATTATTAATGTTGCAGTAAAATAAACAAGATCACACATTTTGCTTTTCTAAGCATTAGCTTAACATGCTGGAAGATTATTGTTTTCTGTGGGAATTGTATCACCATCTCATTTTCTCCATCATTACTGCTGGGATGCCACAGCAAACCAGCTAGATGCTTAAACAGCTGACTTTTTTTTTCTGTTTGCATGGTAGCTCATTTCAGATCTCTTTAAATGTTAATAAATAAAAGCTGAAAAACTACTAAGAACCTATTTCAGCCATCAAGGCACTATAGGTTTTCCTCATACCAAATCTCTCTGACTTTGTGGCAAATTTCAGTTAAGGATATGATTACTATTTCCTCTTTAGAGGAATAGTATTTTAAGTAACTTTTATATAACCAATGAAAAATCTGATCAAATTTGAGGCGTACATGGCAAATGAAGAAAATGAAGGAAATAATGATAACCCTTCTCAAATTGAAAACAAACAGGACTCATCTTCCTGGCATTACAGAACAAACTTCCACTAACACGCATCTCAAGGCATCACTCAAAATTCTCATTTGGGTTTAAGACCATTTCACATGTAATTAGGCCTCACCAAAATTGAAAGCTGCAGTAACTTTAAGCCACAGCCATACCCGTGTGCATGCACTCATGTGAAAGTATCGCACACACTAAATTGCACTGAGGCCGTGACAACATGCAACTTAGTAATGTGCAATATCTCCACCAGAGCAAGCAGAATGGGAGCTTCAGGGAAGAAGGGTATGGTGCATTCAGGAAGAGAACGACATGCTGCTCAGGGAAAGGAAAATGGTTCAGGCAAAGGTGTGCATGCTACTACTTTGGAGACCTGTGAATTGGAGAATTACTGCTTCACCTATCCAGGGGGAAAAAAAAAATCCAGACAAGAGCACCACCTCCCTACTTCAGGGGTAAAGGACATCATTCTCCTACGCAGGCAGTGAGGTGGGTGACTTACTCAACTAACTTAATTTTACAGAACCTTTCTGAACAAAACAAATCTGATATATGCAGATAACAATTTCCCCCTGCCCCTCAAAATACTACCTCATTAATGTAATTCTAATTACAATGACACATATCACTAACTAGTACTGAGAACAAAAATTATTTAAACACTGTGGTTCTCACATTCCTAAAGAAAGTCATCCTCCTAACCCTAACTGACAGTGCTGCCAAAAGAATTCCTGCAGCTCAGCCTACTCTGGCAGCACCCTTCCGACAGCATGGTCAGGATCCTCCCTACTGCCTTTCCCCCCTGGTTCCAGTAGCTGACTTTCAGTAGTTTCAGCAAAAGAAAGTCATGTATTTACTATATTCACAGGCAACTAAACACCACTGCCTGTCAAGGGAGACTCTTGCTTAAGCTGAAGGTGGAATATTACCTTCATAATTCATCACATTTTTGTGTTGATACCCCCTTAGGCAATAAGGAAAAAGGGAGGAAAAAGAAACAAAAAAACAGGGCGGGGGGGGGGGGAGGGCA
>VWZY01003720.1:830163-884815 GCA_013399075.1 Chloroceryle aenea | reverse complement strand
AGGAGGGGACAGAATGGCAGGACGGACAAAAGACAAAAGGGCAAATGAAGTATTCATCAAGAAGAAGAAATGTCAATTAAGTGTGGCCACACCAGTAAAGTTAAAATTGGACTGACAAAGACCTCAGATTGAATAGAAAACAAAAAGAGAGAGAAACCAACTGGGCACAAAAGACCAAAACTCTTACGAAAACAGAAGCTGTTTTGCGACTGAGGTGTCAGAAGTATTCAGGATTATTAAGATTTTCCTCAATTTTTATTTCCTAGCTCATTTGCAGGCAATGGCACATGGAATTCCAGCATGGAATCTGGCATTCTGAATTTTGAATTAGTTGCTTTATTTGAAGCAGCATCAGTACTTCATACCCGTCAGAAAACCCTGTGGTCACACATGCTTTTGGCAGCGATCTTCCTCCCAGGCTATTTACTGCTGCTTATAGAATGAACACAGGACTACTGCTCTTCCCTCCAGATTAAATGCTGCCTTGCCCAAGATGTAACGGATCCGGAGGAGCAAAGACAGTGCATAGCAACAAAGCACACACCAGCACTTCCTCTAAATGACAGGAGAGGTGTCATCAGGAGAGTTATGCAAGTGATTTACAAACAGTTTGCAAAATTGCCTTTGTCCTATAATCCAGGGTCAGTCCCCTTCTGGAGGACTGTTTGGAGGTTGGCAGGGCTTACCTGTGAGAACTGGGACAAGTCCATCAAAGGCAGATATACAGAGCAAAGGCAAATGCCCAGCTTACAAATAGAATCACACTGACAACACAGGCAAAGACCAAACTGGCAGCAGGCTGTCACTTGCACTTCCCTTCTCCTCCTCGTCCTGTGAGACACCTGGAAAGACTGAATTACACTAAAGATAAGAAGCTCCACCCTGACCAAAGGTGCTTTTGCATCCCTTTCCCTCCTCTGTGTGTCCAAAGTCTTAGAAGATCAAGAGCTTCTTGAAGATGAAGCCAGATACTATTATACCATTGCTATGGAGTAAGTAGTAACAAATTGAGCAAAGATGTTATGAGACAGCTGTTGCTTTGGAAAAGCCTAAGACTACAGTTGTGCAAGGAGGAAGTGCTGGACTACATCCTTAGGGTCTTTTCTAGCTGTTTCATTAATTCTTCTCAAGACTGAGCAATAAACCATTAAAAAACCCTCAAACAATAAAACAGTAGCAATGAAACACTGAAAATACCTTCTATTTTATTTGGCACTTTGGTAACTTCATCTAGACTCTTATGTCCCCTGTTGGTCTCCACAGTCCAGGAAAGATTTGTTGTGCACTTAGCACAAAACCTTTGAGATGGTATGGGGCAGACAACGGCAGGCAGAAGAAGCTGCCTCTGGTCTGCATCAGGAAGAGAATGTTCAGGGATGGACCTGACTGGTGACTATAGCTGAACGAGTGGTACTAGGTCCAGGAGAAATCCCAGCTATAAAAAAGGAAAAGATCGTCACCATGAAGCTACTCAAAGCAAAAGTGCCCAAAGGGGATGTGAAGCCTCCATCCTTGAGGGTATCCAAACATGACTGAGCAAAGTCCACACAACTAGGGCTGCTCTGAGCAGGAGCTTGGACTGGAGACTTCCAAGTGTCTCTCCCGACCTCTGTGCTTCTGCGGTTCTTTGAATATGAGCTGTCCTGCTTTCTCTAGATGGGAAGGGACACCTACAACTTTGCTGGTTATCCAGACGATCAGCAGCATCAGCCCCACTGCCAATCTCTGCCAAACCACCTCTAGCAGCTTCCTCGCAGATGGGATTTATCCTTTTGAGCGTGAGGCAGAGGTCCTCCCTCCACACGGATCCCCTCTCCTGTCCACGCCTCACCCAGCTAGATATCATCAGAGACTGTGTCATGGGCCTTGCTAAAGTCAGAGTAAATGCCAGTCACTACTCTCCCCTTGTCCTGCTAGGACAGTCACCTCCTCAAAAGCAAGGTTCATGTTGGTCTTGGCACAACTCGTCCTCGATGATGCTGTGTTGGGTGTTCCGTGAAGTCACCTTGTCCCTCCTGTGCCTCCAGGTCATCTTCTGTCATTCACTGCTCTGCCCTAGTACCAGCCAAGCAAGCTCTCAGGTCAGGCATGGCATGGCATGGCATGCCCTTGGAGAATCCCTAATGGTTCCCACCACCTGATACATGCTGCTTGCTTTTTACCTCCCTTCTATTCTGGATGAACAGATTTCCTGTCTAAGGCTAGGAGGGCATTTCATCCCATGGCTTGTAGCAGGTAACTCTTGGATTCCCTTCAACTTTCTTTAAAAATCCTACAGTGTCACAACAGCTCCATCTTTTTTTCTCCTACGTACAAATTTAACATCTGAGGTACTGTGACACAAAGAGTCAGATTCAATACTGTCTCAACAATCTTTCTATACTCTTGGTCAACTTGAACAAGGAGCATTTTGAGGCTGAATTCATGTCTTGTAATGCTGTTGCAGTCTAATGATGAAAGTGACTGCAGAAGTTTCATTATTTGATAACTCATATTACAAATGGAGGCTCTTGCTCCTACCCTATCACTTCTGGAATCTCAGAAGCAGCATTCCAAAGAATTTAAATAAGGCACCAAGTACAGGCTACTCCAAACAAACAAACAACACAGATTCAGGCTACCTTAGTCAACACATAGGCCGAGTTCTCCTGTGAATGACAAGCAGCTTCACATTTTGCATTCTCCAGACACTGGCTTTTTTCCATCATATTTTCAGTTACTTATACATGCTGCCTCTTTCTTTTTTGTTTTCCTCTGGCTTCTCTAACACTATCTTCTTTCTTTCCACCATTCTAAACTCTGACAAATATCATGGGTCACTTGTGTCAAAGACCTACAAACTTAAAACTTGCATTTGATACAATCCTCCTTGCAGAGCATCCATGCCCAGAGAAGCCGTGTCCTGGTTTTTGGACCCTGTTCCCCACTACCAAGGGCTAAAGAGAACAATTCATGAGACAAGTTTCTGTTTCTAAATGTGTTCTCATTCTTCAGAAGAGACAGAACTGAGATATTAACCGTTAGATCAATGAGAGCTTAAAAGCAGTCACTCTGGAGAAGGGCTATTAACTTTTTGGCAGCTTTCTAAATTTGTTGCTTTCTACCTGGACTGTCCCTTCATTTCAAATGACTACAGCAGTTATCACTGCTGTTCAGGATCTTATGCAGCGTGATACAACCTTCTCATTGTTAAAAGGGACCCAGAAACAGCTACTAACAGATAACACTCACTTGTAAAGTACACCTCAGAACAAGGGCAAACATCTGGCAATGAGTTTGGAAAGAAGTTCTAATACATCTCTGGTTTAAAATCTATTTGTATTTTGTACATATGTGCAAGATGAAATAGAAAGCAATAGTGTAATAGACAATGGCTGTATAGAATTTAGCATGAAGTCTGCCCTCAACTTTTTGAAAAAGCAATCTGTGATCTAAACACCTTACATGAAATCCACTTATTACATTACCAACACTTAGTGTTTCAAGCTGCTAACAGGTGAGAGTTGACAGTTTATTTCATCTGTGATGAATGTTACTGTACCACCTCAAAAACTGCTTTATTGTGAAATCTCAATGAAGCATGTGTAACAGCACAAAACCCACTTCTTTGGCACCTGTAGTAGTTTAAAGGTAAAACATAAGAGTGGTAACTAAGCATGAAACCCTGTGGATGCACTCTGGAGGTGCAGTACAGTACATTGTTTTAAGTGGGATAAGGAGAGTGCTCCCCTGCTTCTACCTTTGGTGTAGTTTGGCTCATGGAGATCATGAATTAGATTCCTCTCAGATGAAACTGAACGGGAAAACGCACTCCAGGAGCACATCTAATACACTCCAGCTGGAAATGGGTACTTAGTCCCCAAGATTAGACTAAAAATAGTTGAGACTAAACGACTCTGAAATGCATACAGCACAGATGTCAGGTCCTCCGCTTCAGCGGTTTTGCTGTATGAATCTGCTCCTACTGAGCTGCACTAGTCACTAATGCCAGCAGAGCTGCAAACACACGACTTCCTGATGGGTTAGGGGTGTCATGGGCACCTCAGTTTTATAAAATAGACATATTTACTACAGCACAGACCTCCGAATTTATATATATTTTTTTTTGGCAAGTCCAATCAAATTGCTCTTTTAACAGTCAAAGGAGGAAAAATCATCACTGCTAGGTTCTTGAAAACCTTTTGAGATTTGCAACTTGTCTTGGAAACACAAGCTGCAGCAATAGGTAAGTATTCGTGATTGAACATCAAATTTACAGAAGGTTTTCCAGAAAGGGGAAGAAAACAACAACGTACCTTATTGCTTCCTCCACAGATTGGCCAACTATATTTGAGGAGGGACCTGGCTGAGACAAAGGTGTCAGGCTTATCACCCACTTTACTGGCTTGTAGTACTCATCACTGGAACTCAATAGGTAGAACAGGGTGGTCAGAAAAATCACCTGCAAAACAAGTTGGGAGTTTTAAATTAAAAGGCAATAAATACTTGCAAGAACTACAGTATGCAGCTACACTTCAGATATTGTACTTCATTGAAAGGCAAAAATACTATTCCACAAGCTTGAATTTAGAGAAATACACAGAGCTTGAAGAATAATTTTCTTCCCTGGTCCACAAAGGACTTCACTGTTATAGCTCAACACTATAAAACCTCTAATCCTGTTCAGCCTCTTCCTGAACTCACACCTAGATCAACACTTTAGTTAGAGTATTTATTTTTGTTTGTTTGCTTTCCCCCCAGCATGTTTAGCAGATCAAAGGACTGCTGATACTAACGTCTATTCTTAAAAAAAACCCAAACCAATAAAACAAAGCCTGCCAAATAAATCTGAGTTCTCTCAAGAGTCATTATGCAGCTGGATATGACATATGAATTAAACAAAACCTCACAAGAAGAAAATTTGTATTTATTAGGCTGGCAATCGTGACTGAATATTCCTCTGTGAGTTTGAAAATGAGTCTCAGCAGAAGTATTGGTAGTTCCACTGTTTCAGTTTAAAGACTAAAGAAATCAAATCAGATTGTATTAGGTTCCTGTATATTGCACTCCACTATGTTTTCCTTATTTTCCTGTTAGTGGGCTCAGCAACTTCTTGGGCTAAGCACACATTCCAGATGTGTCCAGATTGAAACAGAACACCTCATACAAGGAAAATCCATTCTGTTTTCTCTAACAGTAAACTATCTTTCCTTTATTTGAAACCCTTTGATCTTTTTTCTGTTTCCTCAGGAATAAAAAGAATTATTTCACATTATTTGCAATCCACTCATATGCTAGAATAAACCACATCTTAAACTTGTGATAAGCCAAACTGCCTGAGCTCCGTAAGTCTCTTACTTTCAAGCATTTCATCACCTGCAGACACCTCATATCTTTTTCCTGCATTCTCTCTGAACATGCTTAGAAAAAACCATAAAACGCCAACACAACATGTGACATTCCATTACCAGTGTCAAGAATTCCAGACATTTGTCTCCGTTCCTAATTCCCTTCTACTCAATTAAATGGCACTACTACTCGCCCCACCACCTCCCAGCCTTGAACTTGGAAGTGACACTCAGCTGTTCACCTGCTGTGACCCTTTCCCAACATGTCATGTATATAGGTTTAGGCTGCATTCCATCTTCCTAGGTGGGTCACTTCTGCCTTGGGCGATAAGCCAGTATATCTACTAGAACAAGCTATTGTATCAGCACTTTTAAACAGCATACTGTTAACATTCATTCTGAGATCATATAAAACCCCAAACTGAATTAGGCCTTGGTTTAACAGGAAATAATCCAGTGCCAGCAGCAGTATCAGCTATGTTTTGTTACCATTTCAAATGAGTAAATCTTAAAACTTGAATCAGATTTTAGCATCCTCTGTAATGCTGCAAGCATAGCTATTTTCTTCTTGACATTTCTCCTATGCTACTGCAGTATTTCCTGGCTTTGCTACAGAATTCCCTATACTGAAGTAGGCATCCAAGCAGTGTTTTGTCTTCTTTCCATGGGGATCTCACTACAGATCCTTCTTGCAGGGCAGTTTTCCAAACAGAAAGCAGCATATTGCTCCAAGTACAATATCTGCTTATCCTGACACTCAAAAAATGCAAAGTGAAAAGCAGCTCCACTGAATCTTGTTTTATTAGGATAGTCTCAGTTAATTTCTGAAGATGGTGCCTTTTGAAAATAATACTGCAGCCAGGGAACAAGCAAATTAACTGCAGCAAACAGCTTGATCTTTGTGTATGAGAAACATAGAGGATACAGGGCTGACTGGAGGCAGGATATGACTAAGAGCTGGGGTTACTTCAAGCAGCAACACACACAGCACCTGTACTGACTGGAAACACTTCTTCCTCAGGTATTACAGAAGAAACTTGCTTTCTTGGGAAGTCAGAGCACACCGACATACACACATCCACCTTAACATAAAAGACAAGGTGACATCTGGGGATGAGCAGCAATGGAATAAAATGGTATTAACCAAGCTACAAGCTAGGGAAAGATACAAACCTAACTCAATTTCTCTTAAAACAAGATGCATGTAACCACAGCACAGCGAAAAACCAACTGAACTTTATCTGCATTTTGGGAAATTAATATATTTGCTTTAGCCCAATAGCTACAGAAAAAGAAGTAGTAGTCAGAGCATATAATCATTTATTATGAAGTGGTTTGCTGACTCTTTAAATAAGTAGAACAGCCTCAGTAGTACATTCAGCAGCAAAAAGAGCTGTCTTAACCTGTATCATCTGGAGTCTGGAAGTTTTCAGACCTCTTTCACAGGATATCTGTTCCACACGTTATCTAAATGGTTTCCTAAGCAACAATTCAAGATCCTGCTGATGACTATGAGAAGGAATTCTCCAAAGATAAAAGAATAAGATTTTTCCATTGATAAATGATTTGTTGCTGTAAAATTTGTTCTGTAGTCCAAAACACTAAATACTCTAATCTGAAGAGGAAGAGACTGAATTGAAGGAGAAAGCTATGGGTAAATACTCCATATGAAAATGGTCATTCAGCATTTCCACATGTATCAAGAAATACATTACTTAATTGCTTATGAGTCAGGCTCATAGACTTGGGAAGTATTTTTGTGTCTGCCTTTCATACTCAATTTTCTACCCAAAAGCTCTGTTACAGGATTTGGTGGTTTGTTTTGTTCAGTTGGTTGTGTATGGGTTTTATATTGAGTGTGGGGGTTTGTTGTTTTGGTTTTTTCTTTTTTTTTTTTTCTTATTTTCCATATTCCTCAGTTTTTAATCTGTAAANGGGCGGGGGCGGGTGTTGTGGTGGTTTTTTTTGTTTGTTGGTTTGGTTTTTTTGGTTGATTTTTGGTGAGTTGGGTGGGTTTGTTTTGTTGTTTGTTTTGTTTTTTTTTACAGTATCAAAACTTCGCATATTCCCCACAGGACTGCAGATACCCATCAGCCAAATGGAGCTCTTCTCTTCAATCATTACAATCAAGTGTGAGCTGTGAGCAGAGTGCGTGTGCACGTGGGAGTGTAGACATGTGCACACACACAGGCACATGCATACAGCCATGTCTATGTGTGTGCGGGCAGGAAGGTGTATTCAGAAGTGAACTAGAAGTGGCACTCTTGTAACTAACCATCAGTTTTCACACATCTGCTTTGGTTCTGAATATGATCTTACTGGATCATGGATGGATATGCTGCACTTCCTAATGAATGTTTTGATGGAAGATGAATTTTTCAAAATGGAAGTTCTGAACAAAGTGTCCATTCATTTTTAAAGCACATTTTTTAAACCGTTTATCAAAATCAAATCCACTGTGTTAATTATTGACCAAGATGACTACAATGTGATTGAAATGTCATCAATTAAAAGCTAAGCATTTTGGGAATTATCTTGTCTGAAGGTTTGAATCAGTCTGTGGTACTTCAAACTAGTAAAAATTTTTCTGTAGGAACTAAGAATCCTGCAAAATGAAAAAAAAAAAAAGGTACAGTTAAAGCTGGAGTAGTGCTAACCCTAACAAAGCTCTAAATAGACATAATTTAAAAGAACTCCTCCCATTTCACATTAGGAAACAAACTTCCCTCAATAGGCCATTAGATAGATCTGTTGTCAAAACACAGACACAGCCTCACTACAGCAAAAAGTATCAGTGTGCCTTGAGACACCAGAAGAACACGAACTGCTAAGTTCACTTCTCGTCTTCTCCTCCTCACTCCAAGAGTGTTTTCCTTTAGCTCGGAAGGAAGGAATGCGAATAGCAAGTAAATTTAATAATGACATAATGTCAGAGAGGATTCAGTAACAATGCACATCCCAAAACTTAAGAAAACTGCAGTGATTTATTCTAGGGTCACATATGGATTTTCTCTACACATTAAGTTGTTGCAGCAGGGAAAGAAAAAAAAATAAGAACAAGGAAAAATTTAAAAAGTTATACTGTTTCTACATGGACTCCACGACAGTTAAGTTACCCTAAAAAGTACATTAAAGGTCAAGTACATACTCAAAACAAGTATCATTTTCATTTACTTACTGTCCCAAATAATGGGCTGTATTAATCTTTACTTACTACAGGCTAAGCACTGAGTATCCTAAATTTAAATCCTTTCTCTTTCACTCATAAGCTGTTACCAAACCCACACTAAAACACACTACTAGAACAAGATCTACTACTTTCCCTTTTTGTGTTTTTAAAAAAATCTGTTTAGCTTTGTAGGAAGAATCTTTGCAAAAGCCTTTCATAAAGATGAGGAACCACACCTCTGAACCGCCTATGAAATGTACAGTGCAAACAAGACCAAGTTATAGCACTCTCACAGCACTTAACAGCATTGGCAACTAAACTACTCTTCGGGTAGGCACACTAATTGTAAATGCCTTCAAGAGAGGCATTTTTATATTCCTTATACAGTTCTAGGAACACCAACACTCACACGTGACACTTTCTGTACATAAAAACGGAGGAAGGCATATCCCTGTACCCTGCCATATCTGAAATAGAGTTAATAGGACAAAGCTGTTCATTGATTTTTTGCTTTATTTCTTAAAGATTGAAGTATTTCTAACTTATCAGTTCTGCTGTTTGCATTTCAAAGGCTACCATTATCAAGAATCTAAAGAAAGAACCTGTACATGTATTAAATGAATCTCTCATCTATTTGTAATATCACTGTGAGTGCAAAATGTAAGCTGATGTTCAAGCCCAAGAAACCATGTGTGCAGGACTGATGTATTTTGGTGGTAAAAGCTTTATATGAGCATTTTAAGTAAGAACTTCAACCTACAGCAGAAATAAACAGAGTAGCCTTTAGGGCATCTCATCTTCAGAAGAATTCCAATACAGCAACATCCCAACTAGCTCTGCTAAACCAGCTGACTGCACAATTCCCACGCAAGTGGCAGGACTCTGCTGACAGGCAGACAAAAAGGCAGGGTCACAAATGTAATGAACTTGGTATAAGCCAGTAGGCATCTAGAGACGAATTCTGTGTCTGAACAATGCATGCATTGAAATCATCTACAATTATTATCCAAACTTGACATTTTTAATTGTCATTTTTCTCAGACACCATTTTCAGTATGTCTTCATGAGTGAAGTTGTGGACTGAGGAAAAAAAAAAAGAATTTAAATATTCCCATGTCATCTTTTCTTTACTAACAAAGATAACTAGAGAACAACAAAATTAGGTGACAGTGATTTTCTTCAGTTCAAGACAGACATTCCACTAAGTATTAATGTGATCTGTTCTTTCTTAAGTATTGAAGAGAATCCACACAGTTGTCTTAAAATGGTATTAAACATGGTATCAGTTTTGCAGCTTTGTCTACACAGACCTCTCTCCTGAGCAAGCACGAGTGAAAGCAATGAAGTTAAAATGGATAAGCACTTTGGTTTCTAACAAATGTTTTTGAATTCTAAAAAAAAAGCCAGGACATGGATTTGAGTCAAGCTTCCAAGCTCAGTAGTTATTTAATTAAAATAGGAAAAGGTCCAGACCAGCGTTTTAGGAGATTTTTAAGTAACAGCTGTAACACCAAATGAGAAGAAAGAAATTACGTCTCCATTGTAAATTACTCCACACTGCTGTTGCATTTAGAAACAAAGGACACCATAAACATCTAGCTCACATAGTACACTAACAAGTAATACATCTTTTAAAGAAAACACTTTTAATAAAAAGGTTTCAGACTAGTATTCAGTGTGGGCAATAACTCTAATGCAAATTAACTTTGTATAGAAAGTGTTCTGCAATTAAGAGCTAACAGAGGTCAAACAAAAACAATGCAAAAACCCCCTCACACAGATTTGCTGAAGACACTTAATGAAAAAAGGGAGCACAAAGTAATCCTTGTGAGATAAATACTTCTGCTGACATTTCCCTGCAACAATTTTTCCCCTCTTCTGAGAGCACTGGCTTGTGAGGACACTAGTTATTCAGGATATCACAGCTTACACCTCAGTGTTCAAGGCCAGAAACAAGAGTTTTCCATGAATGGAATGACAGGAAGGCTGTCAGCTCCTTAATGCAGAAGCTACACATATCTTGCCCTTTGCTTAGAACACCCCCAAACCAACATATCTGAAAGTTGTAAAATCGTTAACAAATTTTGAAAATAGATAAGGTTAGAAGATGTTTTCAACTCTTGGGTTTGATTTTGCATTGTTAGAACATGTGCAATTAGGTTCCTCCAGTAAAAAAGGCCATATAAACTGGTGACATACTTACCACTGAAAGCACAAAATTGAGAAGTGCCGTTCCACTATGGAAGACTATTGTCACTAATGTTGTCACTGTAGTAAACAAGAGGCTCACATTGCGACTCATCACTATCCATAGAGACTCCAGGATCTGAGAAAGGAGGGAGAAGCAAAGCCAAAGTCAGACACTGGATGGTATTAGCTAGGACAGTAAACTGCTTAGAGAGCAATTCATCTCATCAAGACACACAAAGAAGGCATTAAAAAAAAATAATAATAGTCTTCCCTCACTCCTAAATTACAGCAGGTAGCATCAAGCCAAAACATCTGCTTTACTAAAAACAAGCTTCTAGGCACATGGTTACAATGTTTTAGAGTTTTTTCCTCCCAGTGCTCAAAATTATTCCATATGCAGAACTGAAAAAAAAATCTAGATGTATATTGTGATTGAAACCAGATCTGGTCTTAGGAGAGAAAAGTTGTCTTTTTAAAAGCAGAAATGCTAAAAAGTGAAGAACAAGGAGTCCTGTCACAAAGAAGAAATAAATCTGAAAACAGCTTCAAATCTAATAGTGAAATGACTACTTTAATCAATTTAATTTTTTTTTAATGGTAATGAGTGATTTTTAGAGTATCTGCAAACGACTAGACAAGTTGTCATTTTGAGTAGGGATGCATCAGTTAAGTCATGTACTTATGGAAAATAACTCAAGTGATGCTAGACAATCTTTTAAATTTTGTACTGGCTTGGGGAACTGATTGTTTATTAGTTAACAGAGAGTGAAGAGTTGTTTTGAGACATGTCTTTAAAGATGGGATACCCACTACAGTCAAATCAGTTTAGGTATGAATGCAGACAGACATTAATCTGAATTGGGCAGCAAGTTCATGAGATGTAATGACGGAAAGACACGGCACAGCATAGCTAGCACACAGAGGCAAAGCACAGCAGTTTCATAACAAATATTTCATTCAGAAGGAACACGGTAAGAATGTATTGGCCAAAGTCAGTCAAGCACATGAAAGAACCAAGGTTACAATCAAAGCCATACCTTCTTTCAGACTAATATCACTGGAAAAAACTGTAAAAGCTCTCACTTGAAAAAGTGAAAACTTCAAAACTAGCAACAGTTTCTCCTGGTTTAATGAGCATTTTCATCAGTTAGACTGATGTAAAACCCCCCAAACTCCCATACACAAAAAACCCAGCAAGTGAGCATTTGTAGAGCAGACAAAGAAGCACGAGCCATGTAATCATCTCTCCTTTGGAACTGAGTGAAGCATATAGAAGATAATATATTAAGGATAAACATGGGAAGGAATAAGTGCTGGGGGAAGTAACAGGGAATTACAACACATAGTAAAATCAGAAAGATCTACTTTGCTCATGCGTCTTACTATTTAATGGTAATTATGAATTTTAAGGCTCATCTCCTGTACAATTCTATTACTCTCTCTTGAAAATTCACATTTTGCTTTAAAAATTAAAATTAGCCTGATTTACAAGTCCTCTAAATACTAATCACAGCAATTGTTAATTCCCTCCCTTGCACATCATCACTTGCAACACATCAGTGGAGCTGATAGTGGTGAATGGTTCACAAGGAAAGGAGCTTGTTCTATCTGCCACAAGAGTGTCCATATGGTGGGGGCTGGGAAAGTTTTCTTCAAAATATGTTCCTCCAGTATAGGTTCTATTTGCTTAACTCTTTCCCTAGAAGCTTTACCCTGACAACCAGAAGTATACAACTGCAGATAGTCTGAATGCAATTTTCAGGTGCTTCAGTCAGTATCAGGAATTGTTCTCGTAGAAGAACATCCTTCTTAGGTAGTCATTGATCAGAACTGTTGAACTCATTATCAGTAGCATTTTCTTTAGATTAAGTGTGGATAGTGCCTTTCATTCAGCTTTCTTGTCTTATGAAGGCAAGTGCATCTTTTAGAACCTGTCTTCAGCTATACAGTAAGTTCCCCTTTATATCTATGTACCATTAAAATTTCAAGACATTTGCTTTTCATCACTAGGATGAAAAGACCAACAGAGCAAACATTAATCATTACTGAATGCAGTATTAGAAAGAGCTCAAATACTTTGCTAAGTCACAAAATCAAAATCTATGTACCTCCACCTAAGAGCTCATAACGTCGTTTGATTCCCAGACCATTCTGCAGCTGAGTTAATGAGCCCAGTCACTATGCATAAACCATTTCTCATCTTACCAGCTGAGACCAGTTCTCCAAAACACAGCCGTGTGAATATTTATGCAATAACAATACTTTTTTTTTTAACTGAAACCCACACCTCTTTCCCCAAAACACTGCTTTGTAAGTAGCCTTTAGAGATCTATGTTTAGAAGAGCTACAAAGCTTGTACAAAACTCCAGACTTCCTTACACGTTGCACAGTGGTTACGTCACCACCACCATCAGTTGCTGTGCAATTCCAGCCTGTAACAGGCAAGGAGTCAAGATTGCAGTCAATGTTTCTAGCCATGGAAGGTGTCCTATTGGTCAGTTAAATTGGCCAATACCTGAAAGCAAGGTTTAAAAGGCAGCTGAACAAAAAGTTATTTGCTGAGAACTTCAACAACTTTCTGGAAGCCAGATGAATTTATCTACCTAGCTGGACTATGGCGATCATGAACAGATTTATAAGGGAATAAAACTGGACACAAGGAGGAAAGAGGTAGGGGAAAAAAAAAAAACATACTGTCCTTCTATAGACTTTTCTTTTTTTCCTGTTCAGAAAGATGTATCTTCNTCAGAAAGATGTATCTTTCTGACAACTCAAAAACAACATCAACAGAGTAAGTCAGGGAAGCTGATGGAGCAGATCATCCTGGGTTCCATTACGCAGCACATGCAGGACAAACAGGTGATCAGGCCCAGTCAGCATGGGTTTATGAAGGGCAGGTCTGGTTTAACAAACCTGATCTCCTTCAATGAAAGGGTGACCACCTTGTTAGAAGAAGGCAAGGCTGTGGATGTTGTTTATCTTGACTTTAGTATTTGATAGTGTTTCCCACAACGTTCTATTAGAGAAGTTGACTGCTCTTGGCCNTTTTTTTTTTTTTTCCTGTTCAGAAAGATGTATCTTTCTGACAACTCAAAAACAACATCAACAGAGTAAGTCAGGGAAGCTGATGGAGCAGATCATCCTGGGTTCCATTACGCAGCACATGCAGGACAAACAGGTGATCAGGCCCAGTCAGCATGGGTTTATGAAGGGCAGGTCTGGTTTAACAAACCTGATCTCCTTCAGTGAAAGGGCNTACCGGAAGGATGTTGAGGTGTTGGAGAGGGTACAGAGGTGGGCTATCAAGCTAGTAAAGGGTTTGGAGCATGTCTCTTATGAGGACAGGCTGAAGGATCTGGGGCTGTTCAGCCTTGAGAAAAGAAGGCTGAGGGGAGACGTTCTTGCTCTGTACCACTACCTGAAGGGAAGTTGTAGTGAGGTGGGAGTTGGTCTGTTCTCCTTAGTGACAAGCAATAGAACAAGAGGAAATGGCCTGAAGCTGAACCAGGGGAGGTCCAGGATGAATATTAGGAAGAATTTCTTTACCAAAAGGGTTGTCAGGCATGGGAATAGCCTGTCCAGGGATGTGGTGGAGTCACCATCTCTGGAGGTGTTTAAGAACTGGGCAGATGTTGTGCTGAGGGACATGGTTTAGTGGTTTTGATAGGGCTAGGAATAAGGTTGGCCTTGATGATCTTGAAGGTCTCTTCCAGCCCGAACATTTCTACGATTCTAAGTCAATAATCCCATAAGGTAAAAGACAAGCAATAGACTTTGTGAAGAATAACACGGTATGCACTAGATCAAAGGCCTCCTGCTCCCGTTAAAAGCTGATTTCCAAATAGATGTCTACTCAAAGTTCTGGGCTAATCCTTCAGGGCTCAACAGCTTATTCTTGAAAAAACATCTTTACTTGACCTTTACATGAAACAGAGACAAAACAGCAAGACAAAACCAACCATCCTCCAGCATGACATCTTTGACTTTCTGACTGTAAGAAACCAACTCCTTCTCTAGGCAGAAGACCTGCATGGATAAGCAAGGAACTCCTGAAAAAAAGTCAAATGGAAGAGGGAGCTTTACAATATGTGAAAAAAGAGTCTGGTTAATTGGGAAGATTATAGGAATACTGACAGAGTTTGCAAAGACTCAACAAGAAAGGCTAAGGCTTCCTCGGAACTCAAGTCTTGCCATGGAGGAGAGCTTTTTCAAATACATCAACCAGAAAAGGAAGAGTAGGGATAAAGCAGGGCCACTGTTAAGGGAGGTGGGAGATATGGTAACAGATAATACAGAGATGGCAGAGTTGTTGAATGCCTTCTTTGCCTCAGTCTTTACTCCTAAGACCAGCCCTCAGGAACCACAGTCACTGGAAATAAGAGGCAGAACTGGAGAGAGGAAGACACTCTGCTAGTCAGGCAGGACTGGGTTAGAGATCACTTGGATAAACTGAAAACACACAAATCCACAGGCCCCGATGGGGTGCATCCACTTGTGTTGAGAGAGCTGCCTGATACTGTGGCTGAGCTGCTCTCCATCATTTTTGAAAAATCATGAACAGGAGAGGTTCCTGGTGATTGGAAGAAAGCCAGTGCCACTCCAGTCTTCCAAAAGGGCAAGATGGAAGACCCAGGCAACTATAGACTGGTCAGCCTCACCTCCATCTCTGGAAAGGTGATGGAGCAGCTCATTCTGGAGGACATCTCTAACCACATGGAAGAAAAGAAGGTTACCAGGAGCAGCCAACACGGATTTTCCAAAGGGAAATCTTGCTTGACTGATCTGATATACTTCTATGAAGCCAGGACCAAATGAGCAGATGAAGGGAGACCAATGGACANATCTCTAACCACATGGAAGAAAAGAAGGTTACCAGGAGCAGCCAACACGGATTTTCCAAAGGGAAATCTTGCTTGACTGATCTGATATACTTCTATGAAGCCAGGACCAAATGAGCAGATGAAGGGAGACCAATGGACATCATATACCTTGACTTCAGTAAGGCTTTTGATACCATCTCCCATAACATCCTCATAGAAATGTGTCATAGACAACTGGTCTGTGAGGTGGATTCAAAACTGGCTCAACAGAGTTCAGAGGGTTGTGATCAGCGGCACAGAGTCAAGTTGGAGGCCTGTGGCCAGTGGTGTTCCTCAGGGATCAGTACTGGGTCCAGTTTTTCAACATCTTCATCAATGACATTAACAAATGGATAGAGCACACCCTCGGCATGTTTGCTGATGATATGAAACTGGGAGGAGTGGCGGACACACCAGAAGGCTGTGCTGCTATCCAGCGAGATCTGGACAGGTTAGAGAACTGGGTGAAANTTTCAACATCTTCATCAATGACATTAACAAATGGATAGAGCACACCCTCGGCATGTTTGCTGATGATATGAAACTGGGAGGAGTGGCGGACACACCAGAAGGCTGTGCTGCTATCCAGCGAGATCTGGACAGGTTAGAGAACTGGGTGAAAGTGAACTTCATGAAGTTCAATAAGGTCAAGTGGAGAGTCCTGCATCTGGGGATGAGTAACACCAGGCACCAGTACATGTTAGGGGTCATCTTGCTGGAACACAGCACCATGGAGAAAGACCTCGGAGTCCTAATGCACAGTAAGTTATCCGTGGGACAGCAATGTGTCCTCGTGGCCAAAAAAGCCAATGGCATCCTGGGTTGCATTAAGAAAACTGTGTCCAGCAGGTCTAGGAGGTTCTCCTCCCTCTCTGCTCTACCCTAGTGAGACCACATCTGAAATATTGTATCCAGTTTTGGGCTCCCCAGTTTAATAAAGACAAGGATCTACCAGAGAGATCCCAATGGAGAGCTATGAGGATTATTAAGGGACTTGAGCATCTCCGCTATGAAGAAAGAACCAGGGCTGTTTAGTCCTGAGAAGAAAAGGCTGAGAGGGGATGAGATTAATGTTTATAAATATCTGAGGGGTGGGTGTCAAATGGAAGGAGCCAATCTCTTTTCTGTAGTGCCTAGTAACAGGACAAGGAATAATGGGTATAAAGTTGAGCATAGAAGGTTCCACCTCAACATGAGGAAAAACATCTTTACTGGGAGGGTGACAGAGCCCTGGAACAGGCTGCCCAGAGAGGTTGTGGGATCTCCTTCTCTGGAGACTTTCAAAACCCACCTGGATCTGTTCCTCTGTGTCCTGCCTTGGGTGATCCTGCTTTGGTGGGGGCTAGACTCAATGATCCCTAGATGTCCCTTCCAATTCCTACCATTCTATGATTCCCTAAAAATACAAATTAGGTTGGATTGCACCTACCTTGGAAAAAAAACAAAACACCTATTATGAAGAAGAAAACATGAAAAAATTTTTTAAAAACCAACAACACAAACCAACAAAAACAACACACCAACCAAAAAAAACAAAAAACACAGCAACTGAATTATTACTGAAGAATGGACTGCATTTGCTACAGACTTAGGATATCTGAGGAAATTCTAAGAGCCAAGGAAAACATTACAATATACAGTAACTCAGCGAAACATTTGATAAATTCCCTTGATTTCAAACACACAGATCTATCACCCTGAAGGCACAGACAGAGAAACCTAACTGAGCTGAAGTTCTCTGTGTACATCTTAACGGAAAATCTTCTGTCTTCCTGTCTGGGAAATCTCTGAATGAGATACCAGTTGCTGGTAGAATAATGAGTGTTCTTGCACAAGAATCAAGAAGATAAATTGAAGGAGACATTAGCAATGTCTCGTATACCATCAAAGCAGTTCTGAGTGATCATTCACAAATTTAGCCACTGGCAACAGACTTTTTCAAGGTTTCAAACCTTCAAGAAATGGAGGAAAAAGTATGAATGGAAAAGCAGGTGAGTGAGGAAGGAATGAGGCTTTTTTTTATTTTTCAGAAATTAAATCTTATATAGTCCAGCTGGGTAACACACATTGCATTCAGCTAACAACCTACCTTAGAATATAGCACGGGGTGCAAAATTCAAGGTACAAATGAGGATCCACACTAGGTCTCTCCCCAAAGTAAGAACAGGATGAAATAAACCCCATTTCAGCAACACATCATTGGATAAACTGGCATATAACACTACTGTTTCTAAGGAATACTGGAAAAACCCAAAGCTGAAAGGCAGCTCTACTGCTAACATCAAAGCTTTTAGAGAAGAACAGACTGATGATTTGGAAAAGCTTATCTTCATATTAAATCTTCAGGCAATTTACATGTTTATATAGGGAATTACTTGAAAGGAATTAATGTCTGTCTATGTCAAACTACAGCTAAATGTAACTGCTACAATGAACAGCACATTCAGGTGCCTACAGAAGTCTTCTCAGCTTTGTCTGAAACTCCTAGTTAGAAGTACTGAATTGATGCATATTGTTACAAATTAAATAAATGCCAGTAATTCCCCAGTGCAGTTATACCGGTGATTTAATTATATGCTTTCAATTCTAATAAGAAGGTTTCTTCCACTACAGGAAAAGTCTGAAATGAATTGCTTGCATCTATCTTCTTATAACATTTTTCTTACAGCAAATAATCGTTTTCTTATTAAAGACCATGAACACATCCTATGGTTTCCATCAATGGAAAAGAGCTTATCTGTTTGTGATTGCAGAATGACACTGTCAAATAGCTGGGTTTTCCAGAGAATAGAAAGTCATCTGCACTATTCTGAAATACTTCAGAGCACCAAGAGGAAAGACAGTTACTCTATGGTAAACTCTAGCCTCAATCTACGCATAGTATTTATTATGTGAGTTAGTGTAATCTTAGTTTGTTCTTTTCCGAAAGTAGAATAAATTTCACCATAGTGAGAGCTGCATATTCACAAAGTTCTTTACAGTTATCTCACTGTCTTTAAATGGTTTGTGTTTTAAACCACTGTCAGAGCAGTTCTGGACTGTACTGGGTCTTGTTATGTTCTTATGCAGGTTGGCACTGATCTCAAGTACCTAAATGCAGAAACATCCTGTAGGTTGAATTACAGCCCTAACAATCCCCACCATACACAACTGAGCTAAAAAAAACCATCCCGCCCACAGAACACAAAAAAAAACAAAACCCACCACATAAAACAAAGCCAAAAACTCCCAGTCCAAACAAACAAAATTCACCCAAAAGAACAATATAAACAAAACAAAGCAAACAAAACACACTGCCATTATTTAAAATACTGATCCTTCCCAATCCAATTCTAATAACTCATTGTTCCTCTTCAAAATACCACAAGAAAGATTTTCCTGCTCTGATAAAAACATAAACCCCATACACAGTGAGCTCCCACTGTATCCCAGGGTTGGTAAGCAACTTGCGTAGAAACACCAGACTTAAAACTACAGTAGTTTTAGTCATAGTAGTTTTAGTCTATAGTCAAAACTATTTTTCTCCTCCTCTCCAAGTTTTAATGACCTAAACAAGCACAGAAATCAGATTTTCAGAAATTTTAATTTGAAATACCAGTATGCATAGTATTTCTGCAATGCATTGTGTAAGAGCAAGTCAGCAAAGAAAATGCTTCCCAGTAAGGATGTGAATGTAGGATTTGGAGCTATATACTGTGGTGACTGGTTTACAGCCTGTCATTAAGGACACGAGTGCATGGAGAAAAAGGGCAGGTGTTTCCCTGTAGCACACAGTTAATGAGTTCAGGGAAATAAACAGGAAAGTAAGTCAACCCCTGGCACTGCTTTTCCTGAACTTCTAAACCAGATTTTAGAAGTAAAGCACAGCATGCTAGATAGATGAGTATTTTAGTATTAATGTATTTCAGTCTTAAATATTTATTCTCTTTACACTATTTCCTGCATTATCCTAGCCTATTTAGATTACTGAAGCACACTTATCAACATGGTTTCTGAGCTCTGTGCAGTGAAACTGTAAATTACATGGCTAGCACCTATCACATAGTTTCTCCTTTCTTTCCCTCTCACCTAGAAGGAAACTCCATATTTATTTTAAATGATGATGTGCTATGAATTTTTTTAACTCTGCCTCAGGCATAGATGGTCAACTCTGAGAAAGTATTAAGCAAATTTCACTATTAACTGAAAAGAAGTTCACTGCAGTAAAAATTTTCTCTCAAGATTTCTTTACTTGCAACTTCTTCCATGACAGAAACTGTAACCATTTAAGCAGCAGTTGAGGGAGGCTAGAAAATGCACACGTGCCCATCAATCTAAACAAAGAACTGCCTCAAGGCAAATACTAGCTTTAATTGCATCCACAGAAACATTATAAACAATACTCTTCCAAAATGAACAAAGAGTAACTTGAAGTCACTTCTGGTTTATGACAACAGCTCAAGTCGAAGATGAACTGTATCAGGGATTGACTCTGTATATTAAGTCAGCCTTAACATCATATTTTTGAGAAATCTCGTTGCTTCAGTTTGGATTGCTTTGAGTGTTTTTTCTTTTTCTTCTCATGAGGTGAAAGGTTCAGTGCATTAATTCAGGAATTCACACAGTGTAAAATATTAATTTCATTCTCCGCAGAACTTTCATGAAAGAAGGGAGAAATAAGCTGCTTTCAACCCAACGAATAATTTGAGGAAATAAAAAAAGACTATAAAAATGTATTTTGTTTTCACTACCTCTTAGTCATTTCCTCAGTTATAACCTAGGCAAACTGGTCTCTCCTTTTAAAAGAAAAGGCTACATAACATAAAGCATTTAAAACCAGCTTGCAGGTAACACAGGTCATCCTAGAGTAACACTGTCTCTTGGGAAGAAGTCTGGGAAGCTAGGATTAATGCAGGTGCTGGAATCAGCAGTGCTTCTTCACCACAAACAGTTCTGTTTGTAGCATGCTTATATCCTACGTGGGCCTACAATAATTGCTTACATAATTGTAAGAAACACTAACAGGGTTCCCATAATTTTCCATGTACTTGAATCCATAACCTTTTGACAGTCCAAGGACGAGTGGTTATTAGTTAAAAATTAGGCCAATTAGGTAATAAAAAAAAATACATACCGAAAGAAATGTCTCAATGTTATCATGAACAAATGATGCAACATCTTGCCAGTCCAGAATATCACCAAGCCAGCTGTTTTGACGGTTTGTGTGCCACTTGTGTCCTTTGTGTCTTTCAGAATGTGTTACATTCTTAAAGAGAGACAAAGACATAAAGAAAGCAGACGTTTAAGTAACTTACAGATAAAAGAAAGTCAAAGACTAATGTTTTCTTAATGAGGAACAGATCCAATATGCATCTAAATACTTAGGGCTGCTTTAATTGGCATCCTCAAGAATACCTCGAAGTATTCTGTACACTGGAAAAATTAAAATCTGTCAGAAACCCAGAGTTAATTACCTTACATAATTACAGCTCTGTATATTCTACTGATTCACCTCAGTTAAACATTAGCTTTACTGTTTGACTGATACAATGGCATCCCTCTTGCTCTTCATGAAAGCACACAGGAAAGAGATAATGATTTCAGTTACTGTCTACATCATTTACTGTTTCTAACATACAACTTTGCCCAGTACAACCCAGAAAGAAAAATGCAAGCAGAAGACAGAACAAGTAGTTTTCTCTCAGTTCGTGTCTACTTCTATACTGGCAATGTTCAGTCATGTAAAAGCTAAAAGCTAAACTGGATGCACTGAGGATTTCTTCTGATGACACAGCTTTGTAACTGCAACACAGCAAGACAACAGGCTACGTCCATAACCACAACTGCTAATTCCTTAAGTGGCTTCATCCTAATTATGAAGTTGTCGATTGTCCAACTGAAATCATACTGATTACTGTCTCGTATGAGGCCATTCGACTCACTCCAGGACTGTGACAGGCGTTTCAGAGGATGCCAAAATTGTACTGTCAGCAAGCCTTAGCAAACTTGTTGACAACAGATCTCTTCTTAAATCTTTACTAGCAAGGGACTTCACAAGTTCTCAACTCTGATGTTAATACAAGCATCCCACTACTTCTGCTAGAATTTCCCAATAACTTTTAATCTTACCCAGGCTGCATTCAAAATGACAGTATCTTTTGTGGCATATGTGGCGCACAGTATTCCAAGTGAAGTTCCTGTACTGATTTATTTAAGAGCATTACATCTGCTTGTTATTATAACCAATTCTCCATAGGGGCAGCTACACTTTATGAGAGATCCTTCTTCTGAGCTGGATGTTTATTTAGAGCAGAAAGATATGAGTAGTCAAAAAAATCTCCCTTCAGCATTTGTTAACTGTGTCGAGAACCTATTTTCTGTATATCTAGTTCTATTTTCAAAGGCAGCTCTCACCATTAATTCACAGAATTAGGGGTTATTTGCATATTATGTAACATTGTTATTCAGACACATTTCAAATTTATTGTTCTTTAGTGACTACACTCTTGTAGCTACCTAGGGTCTTGGGTGTTGATAAATAAGGGATTCAAAGACATTGTCACCTGGTTCCCCTTCAACAAATTCACTAGATCTTTAAAACAAAACCAAACCACACACCTGAATGGACTAGGAAGTGGAGATTCTTGGACTTGAAAAAGACACCTTGACTGCAGAGTTATGTCATCATCTTCCAAGTGGTTTATTATTCGTTACTATTTCACTTCATTGGGTACATGGATGCAATGGTAACTGATGTATCACAACATCTCTAGATGTTGTCTGAAAATACACGCTATTTACTACCTACTGATCTTCTCAGAAAGTAGCAGTTAATGGCTGGATCCACATTTCGTCAGCAATTCTTCATCTGTTCTCCAGTTTTCATGGAAGAGTATCACCTGAGTCTGGGCTCTTCAGTCACAGCCTAGAGCAAGGTCTAGTCTAAACACTATGCAGGTCTCAGACTGAAGTGTAATTATTATGCTCATAGACCAAAATAGCAGGGAGCTTGAAAGTGGTACTGAGAGAGCTGCATACAGTACAGATGTCCTCCACACTGCACTATCATCTAGTTTACCAGTTTTCAGACACACTTAAGGATGACACAAGGCTACTGCAGCATTACAGAAGGAAACAGCCAGGTGGAAAGCACTCAGATGAGACATTTACATGGATATGGAGTTCAAAAGAGGAGGGAAGATTAGAAACAGACTCTGGAGGAATTACCTGCAGCCCCTGGGTAATGAGTTATAGCCCAGCATGCCAATGGTAACACAGGGCGTCTCTAATATGCAAACAGGCAGGGGAACAGACCTCGAGATGTAGGCAGCGAGCATCAGCGTGTTCCTGAAGCTCTTTCTGCCATTCTGCTTGCTAGGAAAGCTGCTTCTTACCCTACCAGAAGGGCACCTACAAGGAAGAGGCTTCATAGTATTCCGTCAAACAACAGCTGCAGGAAAGAACCCACGTAGAGCACTGAACACAGACATAACTTCTGCCACACGCTGCTGCCACAAAAGCACCGCTACTGTACACAGAGTGACAGAGAGCCCTGCTGAGCACTACAGTGCTACAGACCACCTGACACAGGTTGTCAGTAACAGCTACTGGTTTACTGATGTAACCGTATCAAAACTACGTACTTTTCACCCAGCAAAATCTATTGCAGATACAGCTCCAATTTCTCCTCAGTGATCCCATATTCCTCAACAGTGTCATGTTATTGCTACACATGCTCTTCTACAGCATCACCTGACCCAAAAATCTTTCTTTCCCCTTCCATTTTGACTACTATAGTGGAACTCTTACTTGTTTTAATACAGACATCTTCTTGGAACTTCAGAGGTACTTTAAAAATGACTGTGTAGCTAAATAGTGTTAACATACTATAACTGCAATTATTTTACTATACACAAGTATTTCAGGTGTATGACTTCTGGATTTTGGTATTTCCATTGCACCACAGCTAATTAATTGCTTTTTCCTTTAAAAAGCAAGCAGCATTAGCAGCATGAATTTAATTTAGCACTCATGAAATTTTCAAGATTCTGTGTGCAGAATCCATTATAGGACAGCTAATACAGTTGGCAAAAATGCATTGTAAGAAACTTAGTGAAAGGACCATTTCTTTCTCAAAATTTCAATTCAATAAGAAGTTTTTTTTTCCTAACCCCTCAAGAACACAAAAATTGAACAGAAAGCACTAAATAATGAAATACGAAGCCTCAAGCGAGCAAAGTGTAAATTAAAAGGCGTACATAAAACCACCCATAACCACTTAAGTGAAGGACATAGCTCTGGCTGTACTCAAACTGACTGCAGAAAGAACTCTCTTACAGACTTGAAATTTTTATCAACTTTTTATTATTATGACCTTTATTCAACACTCCAACCTTTTGCTAATCTCTTCCTCAGAAATGCATACGTAGTATAATTATCTCAAAGCACTGACAGTTTATATAAATATAATTTAAGTAAGTTACCTACCTTCACAAACCAAGAGTGATAAAGCCTGTCCCAGAGCTCCAGCACTTGCTTTTCAATCACAGCGGTGTTATTCACTTTTTCTCCTAAAATCTTATGGAGCTAAAACATACAGAAATCTTTTTACTGTACAGGACAGAACGAAGCTGCTATCTACTGACAAGCTCCAAGCTAAAGGAATCATGTAAGACTGTCACTGAAGGAATGGCTCAGACATAAACAATTAGAAAAGCTGAGTATCAGCATAGAATATGCACCTCAGACAACATGGTTCACAACATGAAGACTTTGTCTGCAAAACAGCATTTTGCTGCACTAAGCTGAGGACTGCTTTCTGCACTGAATAAACAATGCCAACTCTAAAATACCTAATCCAAAGTCCCTGATCATCTTTCAAGTAAATATTTCAAGTAATTGGAGATGTGTGCCAGATATCAGAATGTATAAGAAAGAATCTTGGCAAACTCTCCTAAGAAAGGAGTGGAAAGAAATAGATCTGTCAACAAAACGGTTAACCACAAGAAGAATCACTGACAGAACTCTTTGATACTTCTTTTTATTTTTATGAAATACAAAAATACTTTTATGAAATAGAAACATTAAAAGGGGTGGGGGAGCTCACCCTTACCTTATGTGTAATCCATTCTCTGCCATACTGGTACACATTATTGGCTGCTGAATTGAGTGCCTTCTGAATAACCTGGGCTTCTGGAAGCCAGCTAGTTTATTTTTAAAGAAGGAAAACAAAGTTAATGGGAACATATTTTACCCATTTCATGACACTCAAAACACACTACAAATTCACATTCTGAAAAAACATCAAACAGTTACGGTTAAATACATATAAGCTTACTACAATGAGAATATTTCCTTCTATGTACTAAGGAACAGACTTTCAAGCACAAAGCAGAGCACAATTAAATCTAGGGCCCATCACTGCATTTGGACTTCTCCAAGGTTCCTGAACCTTTAGTTAAATTGCCATCTCATTTTTTTTCAAAAGAGTTCTGCTCTTCAAACTGTATGTGTGCTATTTACACCACATTCTGAAGAAATATTTCTAGTGTTCTAGCTTTCTGAAAATACTGTATGTAGCAGCCTAACCTAGCTGCAAAGACAACTATCTAAATTATGAGCTGAATGTACATTGTTAACAGTTTCCTTGAGAAAGGAACCAGAAAAAAGCAACAGGTTTGTGCACCAGTTATTTCTAAGTCCCCACCAAAATATCTGCTTATGAATTTCTTCAGGGATTCAGATAGATTTCAAGCATTGGACCCACTGAGTTGCCAGACTTCAATACTTCTGAATAAAGGGCACAACATTCTCACATGTTGGAACCATTCCAAAACATGAAAGCATTCCGGAAATAAAGGTGCTGCAGTTGTTCACCTGACTTGAAGATCAACATGGAAGCTTTCCTGTCTATCAACCTTCAGAAATGTCGTGGAATTCCAATGCAGAACATTTCAGTCACTCAACTCTAAATGTAACGTGAGCATCAAGCTCTGAAAGCTGGTGAAGCTTGATGGGTATGGCAAGAGGGATGCTTACTCCTAATGAACTAAAAGATAATGCTTTGGATGCTTCAAATTTGGATGAAAACACTGGAAGTAAAAATTTTAGGTAAAGTTCTGCTAATTATTCAACTATCACTCCAGTATTTTCACTATGAAAATAAGCTTATGATAGTCAAATTTCCATTTTCATTAGTCCTACTTATTTCCATCTGGCCTTTCCATTTTGCTGTAAAACAACACAAGAGATACCATGAAGGAATAAACCATTTTCAAGTGCTTTCTGTTCTCTTGATTGTGATTAAGTACTCCTAAAGCAAACTTTACTATAACATTTATTAACTACATCATTTTAGTTAGTTTTGGAAATTTCTCATGCTTTCATAATACAGCACAGACTTTTCTTTCAATCCCATTAAACCATCATCATCACTTTTGTTTAAAAAGTGCCCTTGAAAAAAGCCAACCATTCCTGTCCAGGACACAATTTTTTTTTTCCTGATTAAATGCCAGGATGCACCTTTATTCAATGTCTGTGCAGCTCAAGCAGAACAGCAGCAAACAGGAACAAGCCTCCCCTCAAAAATTACACTCTTCAGTCTTACCTATTCCCCCTCTGCTATTCATGTAATCACTTCTTTGCACAGCAGCGTGCCCTTGTTTTTTCCTTTATGCATTTACCTCAAAATCTTCACTGTATTTGTCTTGGTGTTTGCTTTATTTGTTACATAGACAGTATCTTAAAAGTGTCCCACTGTGTACACAACAGACATCTACTCTCACCAGGAACAGTCCTTCCCCATGGATTCAAACCAAACTTTCCACCTCCTCAGTTCTTTCCAACTTTTCTTAGTTCACTCCAAAAAAACATTTTCTTCGACTCCTCTCAAAGGCATTCTGCAGCCAGCTCTCCACACTGAAAAAATCATTTAGCTCTCATCTCACAACCTTCTACAAAGGGCATTCTTTGCCATTACTTGTCTTCTGCATGTAAAGGGGAAAAGAATATTGACCTTTTCGTTCTCTGCACCGTTTTTTTCCTCCAAAATTGTAACCAGAGAAGGAGAAATTTATACAGCTGTCCTTCTGCACCCGAGTCCAACCAGTCCTCAGATGAGATACCACACTGACAGTCCTGCAGAGTAATGCACAAACACTACTGCTGCCTTAGAGTTCAGCTTTTACTTCTGCCTGCCACAGTCACTCCCATTTCTGTGCACCTAGGGGATTTTTTTAGTATTAAAAACTACAGATAGGAGCACCTAAAAGCTTGTTCATCCACCCTATACTATTTAAATTCAGCATTCTTACTTTGCCCATTCTGGGTGACTGGCTACTGTCTCATTGATCAAGCTGCTTGTGACTTGAATCATGTGAACACTCTCTTGATGTACCTATATTAAATATAGAGAGAATAAATGTTATATAATGCAAATGAGAATTTTTCCTACATTCAGACAAGTTTTGGGGCTTTTTTTAGGTGGGTGAAGGGGGGTGGGCAGAGGGGGAGGAGGAGACCAGTTTGTACATTTCAAGAATTTTTTTTCCAATGCAGCCAGCCCATTATGAAGAATGAGGTGCCTTTAAACCCAAAATGCAGTCAATACAATAATCATCAGGCTGTTCTGACAATTTTGGTCACACACTTTGTGACCAGTAATATGAAATGAAATTTTAAACCTTATCTCAGTGAAAAAAAATTAACAATACAGCAGCACTATCAAGGGAAGTATTAAAATGCAAAGCACGGTTACAGATGTAACTTTTTAAGCCATAGATCAAAAGAAGTGGAAAAATTAATGAATTCTCAGCTCTAACATGATTGACCATGCTATGAAGTGCCTCACCCAATTAATTCCTCAATAAGAATGAAAAAAGTCCCCATTTATAAATATCTTAATGCTCCTTTTATGAATAGAAGGAAGCTTTAGGCAGGAATGTTGGCACAACTTTTAATGCTTTAAATCTTATGTAAACAATATATATGCCTGTATTTTGGAAAAAGGAGATTGACATAAGAATCCATTGATTTTTGCTCCATAACTGTATTCAAGTCAAACATTCAATCTCCATTGACTGTTACAAGTATGAACACAGCTCTATTTAAAAAAAACAAACACAAAAAAAGACAAGAGGGAGGAAAAAAAAGTACATGAGTGACCTCTTCTGGTGAGCAAGAAAAACCCCACAAACCAAAAACCTAAGAACACTTGATCATGAATCTGAGCACATTTAAACTCAATTCCATGAGGTTATTACAAGCAATTACACAAACAAATTGACAAATACACCTTAAGCATTTTGCAAAGATGTTTCTGATACAAGGTAAATTAAAAAGAAGTAATTCTATGTGGCTCTGCTGTTGACAAGAAAAGTGTAGCAGGATGCAGAGCAAAACTGTTCCTGTAATAGATAAGCTAGTAATTCTTTTACTGGAGTAAATTTTGTATTTCCAAATGTCTATGTTCATTTTGTCATATGTAAATAAGCATATATAAACAAGTAAATATAAATAAATATATTTTTATACAGAACAAGTCCTGGAATGGTAACAAATTCAACTACAGGTCCTTTAGTTGCTAAATTTTTTAAAGAAATTCTTTAAGCTACACAATTTTGCATAAATATCAACAACTCCATTCAGCATTTAAAATGAGCTCTATGTTTACATTCCATAGTACACTGTACCTTTGCAGTAAGGAGCAGGGCTAGCAGAAGGGTTCCTATCACTAGCAAAAATATTATGAAAATGCTGATTATTTTATCCAGCATTTTCTCCAACCACACGATCATCTGTGCAGAAAGAAGAAAAACACCAAATTACAGCATATCAATCAATCTTTATTGAAAGCAATGCTATATGCTCTATGACAGCATTGTTATCTTTATTTACAATGGCAGTGCAAGAGGAGACTGTAATCACAGAGCATTTATGCCCAAGCTGGGAGATGTACAATTAACAAGCGATGTTAGCATGGTTAAGGTCACAGTATGACATGTGATTTTGCAAATGACACTTACACATTAGCACAAGACACAGCAAGCTCTCTGCAAAGCAAGCAATAATTCAACATTTACTTACTAGACCTAAAGAAGCTAGCAGTCATGTCAGCTATTTTCCTTCAGCAACCTGCAAACTTGCAGATACCATCTGCACAGGACTTTGTGAAATTCAACCGTGACTTTCAGTTTGAATAGCTAATAGCCACCTAAATGACAAATGAGGCATTTCTGGAAGTAACCAAAATTTTAAAGCTCCTCATCACCTTCTGAACTGAAAGGGGGCTGAATTTTTTCTATATTATTCAATACCAGGCCAATTATGCAGCGCTGGCTGTTTCTATCCACTTTCAGACTTGAAAAGATGCATTAAATGTGCATCAGGTAAAGCTACTGCTCCACAAAACGGACAGCTATGTTCTGTTGGTTTGGGAAAGGCCCAGTCCATACATCTCCACAAATAAATAGTGATACCACTTAGGATTAGAGAAATTCTGGTAATATCATTCAAAACACTGAAACTGCTCAGCCAGGTGACGATGCAGAGCACTGTAGATAGGAGAAGCTGAGCTTCATCTCGTACACAAATCAACTGTTATATAAAAAGCCGTGAAAACCCCTTCAAGTATAACCAGGTATGGTTCAAATGTATGTGGTTCAAGGTTACACTGGAAGTAAGAAGGAAATTCTTCATTCTGAGGGTGGTGAAGACACTGCAACGGGTTGCCCAGAAAAGCTGTGGATGCTCTATCACTGGATTTGTTCAAATCTAGGTTGGATGGGATCTTGTGCAACCTGGTCTAGTGGGAGGTGTGCCTGCCCATGGCAGGGGGGTTGGAACTAGATGTTCTTAAAAGCCCCTTTCAAACCAAACCATTCTACAATTATACAAAATACTATGGCTATTTCTACTCCATCTGGCATTACTGCAGGAAAAAGGAGGAGGATAAGTGGAAAATTTGCACTTTAAGCGATTCTTTCTAAGCGAGTACAAGTTCTATATTCAGTGATTAGGCTGGTAACTTTTTAGGTCAGAGATCTTCCAGAACTACTAATATGCTTGCTAATGGTTTACATTGGTTCTTTCCTCATTATTTACCCTATCCATACAAGTGAAACTGGCCCTGGAACAACTATGTCCTACAAACTGCTGTGTGATGACTGGACTTGAGAAAAGTAAGGTGGTAATTTTTTTTTCCTATTCATCCTGTAGCACCTGAGCTGTTAATATGCATTAAGCAGTTATTTTTAAATTTCCAAGTTCTTTTACAACCAGCTCCTGGTTTGATCTCAATTGAAACAAGGATTAGATTTTGAATTTTAAAATTGTTCAGAATGATGAAGAAAACGGGAAGAAAGTAGAATCCTTTTAAAAGAAGAAACAAGGTGTTGAGCCATTAAGTTTTTATAACAAAATCTGCACTAGATTATGACCCACAGAAAGGAATTCAGAGGAGAACCTGAAGCAATCTGCAAAATCTTTTGTCTTAGATATTTTTAACATTTTTCAGCATTGCTGAAAAATTTTCAGCCATCAGAAACATCTCTCCAGTGGTGGGGAGGTGTTACCTGTCTGCAGCAGTACTGCAGCTTTCTGAAAAACTCTGAGTAGTGTCTACATGGCACTCTGGAAAGAGGACTAAAAGGATTTGCTGTGCCCTTCCAAGCCTCACATACATCTAAGGATTATGCAAGAGAAGCGAGAAATAGAAGTCCCTGTTTTAAGGGTCAGAAATCAAAAATATAACTGAAAAAAGAATAGATGGCTAGGAGATAGAAATTTTATAACCACGGGCTTCAAAAATGAAGTTACTAAAAATTACTGCTGCCCTTGTTATTTCTCAGTTAAAGTTCAAATTAATTGCTATTTACTTTTTAAGAGAGCTAAAAGAAATCTGCTAGGTAGTGTTATGTATAGCACCTTACTCAGACTCAGTGAATCCAAGAAACTGAAGGTACTAGGAGAGATTTCCAAAAATGCTAGCTAGCCTCAGTGACTGTGTGAGTGGTAGCTGCTGAATTGGTTCCTTTAGATGTTTCACCATGCTAGCAACTTCTGAAAAGATCAAGCTCCAAAAGATCAGGATGAAGACAAGCTCTGAACTGGAACATGATGAGCAGGGGATATTTTCTTGACACTCCTTACTGTGTGCTGGAATATGCCTGCACTGCCACCAAGGTGTGGCTGCAGCACATGTGAAGCCTGAACTACCTTTAATCTATAGTTAGTAAAGTAACAGCAGCACTGATGCTGTGCCAGTACAGGCAGCAACCTCAGCCATGCAATCCCACCTTGTGTTTATTTTCTTGGGCAGGTAGCCCAAGTAAGCTAGCTGAAAGCCAGCCCTGGTATGCCTACAGGTACTGGAACTACACCTCTCACTACAGTCCTGAGGTGATCCAAGTTATACAACTGGTGCAGACACAGCACAGAAGACTGGATTGGATTGAGTATTACAGAAGTAAAAGCAGATGCACAACATTCATTTAGGGCTTTATTTGCTCCTCTAACTTGCTTGCTACGAAATCTCCCTTCCTTCCTCTACATTTACCCACGGTACCTCCTTAGGAAGCACTCACCTTTGCACACTCTGCTAAGTAAGGCCCAGGTGCTCCATTACTGCAGGCAAACTGGACCCTTAAATCCCTGTCTGCTTGTACTTACCACCGGTTCAGGTCCAGACTTCATTCTTACCCCAGCCCTGTCAGACCTCCCTTTACATCCTTCCTGTAAACCATAGGCATGCACACAAAGACAAACATACACTGACTGAACACTAAGTCATTAGCTCGAGATCATCAAGTTACAAATTCAGTTCCAAGCCTCTAATCTAAATGTTAGTCAACAGCAGAAAGCTGATGCTGCCACAGCATCCAAAATTATGCAAAGATAAAGGAAAACCAAGCTCCTAAGCTACAGAAGGTCACACTTGTAAAACAAAACTGAAATGTGATTTTTGATAAGACTGTCCAGAAAGGGACATCCTTAATTGTCAGTTTTGAAGGAGAAGGTATCAACTGGTTTTGCTTGGGTTTTTTTATTTATTTTGTTCTTTTTTTCTTTTAATTTAGCTCACTGTAAAGAGAGTTTTTAAGTTCACTCGTATTCTGTTAAAGCACTTCTCAATAATTTGCAAGTACTCCCTGCTTTCAGCTGTTGGGTGATGATATTAACCTTATTACACTGAACTGTAGTAGAAGTACAGTTCAAGCTTAACAATCGGAAATCCTGCTACTTGGACAGGTTCTCCATGTTATGCAGTATGATACATCATCTATGAATTTGTATTTTCATTTTTTGTGAGAACAGTAGTCTTTCTAGCATGTGCACTACCCACACAGTGAAGCACACCTGGACATCGAGATAAAACTACCAAAAGGGACTAGTTTGTTTTTGTTCTTTCCTTTGAGCAGGTCCACTACCTAGCAGGACTTTTTCCAAGATGTTTCTTAGACTTGTTGACATTTCCCTTTAGCTCAGTTAATATTTGAGGAGATCATCTTCTTAATATCATCCGATGAGAAGGAGAAGCCTGTAATCAGGACATATCTCAGTGTTATACTGAAATGAGTGAGATGACTAAGTTAGAAAAAACAGAGAACAGGTCTCAAGTCTACTTACACCGGTGATTATATCCTATTCTTGTTTGACAAAATAAAAACCCAAACAAACAAACCACCAGCCCCCACACCCTCAAAAAAAAGACCTTCAAGTAGCTCTTTGACAGATGATCTCAGAACAGGAAGAAAAAAGAATAAGGTTTATCCCTAGCAGTCATAACCAACCATTGTTTCAAACTCGTGGTGTCTCTAAGCGGTGCATTTTTATTTTCTTGGTGGACTATCAGAAATTTATCTTGGTGTTCTCACAAATACTTCCCTTCAAACACAGACAAAAAGGAGAAAGGAGCAAAGGAAGCACCTTTTAACTGCATCCATTCTTCTGTATTAAAAGTATCATCCTTTCTTTGCCTCTAGTAGAGCATGATTATTTTTTTAAATGTAATTAAAAAAAAAAGGAAAAAAAAAAAAACACACCAAAACCCAGAAACCCACAAGAACCTGACATAGCTTGCACAGTAATTTTTTTTTTTTAAATCTTAATTAAAATACTATTACTACTTGCTTATGCATAAGAGACAGCACTACATGTAACACTGAAGGACTTTCAGGATATCTTCCTATAAAATTGTAAAGCAAAACAGTAGTTTTCGAAAATAGTTTCTAGGAACTAAAAGAACAAACTCTGTTAAGAAACAATATCTACAGAGGTTAACCTAATAGTGCAAGTCTGTAAACTAAATGTAAAATCCAGACACTTTAGAGTGTGAAGCAATTACAATGAAATTATTTTTGTAACCTATCAACATTAAGGAAAAAATTATCTTCTTACATGATTTTCCAAAGAAGCAAATGATGAACTTAGAGACAGGAAAAAAAAAAGTACTCGAGTCTTGACTTTCACCCGTGGCTCAGGGAACTCAGCTCTTCACCTGAACTGTGCTAACCACCAGATACCTCATCAAAATTTTTTTTATGAAGATGGTTGCACATATTTACTAATCACAAGTAACTCACCTAACACAGACATTTGAAAGTCAGGAAACAGAAATGTAATTTTAAAACAACCAAACTATATTCAAGGGCAAAAGAACATTCAAGAATTCCTCTCTTAGGGGACAATTATAACTGAATCATAAAGCAAGCAGCTCCATCCTCTTGTGAGAAACACAGAAAATCCCCCATCATGTAACCCTGAGTACACTGATTAAATACTGAAAATCTCAACCTGGACACTACCTGTAGCACCTACGGCAGGTATCAGCTCTGCAGCCCCATTCTGTCATTTGCAAGAGCCTTTCAGAGAGTTATGCCAGTGCTCTCATGAGCTACTCTGTTCTGCCTGCTTTCATCAGCATTCAGAACGCCAGCAGTGCAGGTGTCTTTCACAGTACCCAAGGCAGGCCCATGGTTTGTATGGTAACAGCTACTGAATTGAAAGGATGGGGTGCTGTTTGAAAAACCATGGTAACCATTCTGACTCTCCCACTAATACTCAAGTGGTAAGTTAGGATAAAAGTTGCTGCTGGAAGCACAGACCATTTCCAGATACAGTATTTGATTTTTTTATCTTTCACTTAATTACTTGGTTTTCATGGTTTTTATAACATACTTCACCTTTAAAACTCTGAGGTCCTGCAGATGTACACAGGCTACAGGCATCCCACTCCAGCTCTATGCTGGTCTGAAGCAATGACACTTCCCAAGTCCCCCAGGGATATCACTGCATTGAGGAGCTGTCCAGATTTCTCTCACACGAGGCCAGACATGGACTTAGTCAGTTTTAACTTCTCTTGGGATGACAACTCCGTTAATGCCAGCTGAGATGAACCATGGGAACTGAGGAGCACATTTCTTATAAAACACATCACACACTTTTAGATGCCACACACAAAAAATATTTTAGCTACACCAGCTGCTTTAATTATTAATATAAAAAAAAAAAATTCTTCTTTTACTAGCCCTCACTTCCCTTAAGAGTGCCATTAGATTCAGCAGTTCTGAGACCATGAGTATTCTGATTTCACTCCTGCTACACTGAATAACCAGAGTACACAGGCCAGTTTGACACTTCAAAGGTAAAAGATTAACAGCACTGACTGAAGCCAGTAATCAAGAACTTACACTCTCAGCTTTACAACAATGCTTCACCCTGACCACTCCCCATATTAATTCCACTAACTCCCCAGCTCTCCAGTCTGGGAGAGAACTGGTTTTGTTAAGAATACCAGTAAGGACCAGGTGGAGATGAGCTGTTCTTAAATAAAAGTGCCATTAAATCAAACTACCACTTGAAAGGTTAATGCAATATTCTGCTGTACAGAACACTTAACTATGTACATTCATTTTAGTAGAAGACAAGAGATCAGACAGAATTATATGACCTTCAGTAGCTTATATCAAGAGCTGGAAAAGAGATACTTGGGAGATAAAACTAAGAAGCAAGGCATGTTAAGGAGTGCTCATGCTGAAAAAATAAAGAAGCCTCCCCAAAAGCACAGAATCCGTTAGTTGGAATCACATTTTTTCTGTTTATTTACCTTCTTATTAAGCCAGTGCCACAGCTTGCCAGTGGCAGGGGGAGATGGAGGAAAAGGGAAAAAAAAGACAAGAACACAGTGGAAAATTATTGAAAAATGCAGTAATAGAGAGAGGGAAAAAAAGCAATGAGAGGCAGGCAAAGTCATCCACAAAATGAAAATGAAATTGTTCCACATACAAAGGTAAACTGCAATAGAGGAAAAGATCATAACTTCTAATGCAAGACTATAGATAGCACTATTAACATGCACTTTTGAAACAAAGAGGGATATAACAAATACAAACGACTTTAATGATATCAACAGAGCTATCAGCATAATCTGGGCAATTCCAGTTTAACCATACTGACAGCTAACATTTCAAATACCAGAGCAGGACTTGTAAAAAGTACTCTGAGAAGGGCACTTGACTGAAACACCAAAACTTAACACAAGATACTTGTTTATTGCATTAATACTCTCACTCAGGCAGTTTCCTATATATTGTAAAACGCTCCTATTGTGTTAACTACTATTAAACAAATTTAAGTATTTTTTTAATACCACTTTCACATTACAACATTCACATTCAATGGCACAACATCAAATACGTAATTAAATCTCATACACACAACAACAAATTGTAAATCAAATAAATGTATGGATTTCATATCATTCTATTAGTTGTGCAGAAGGCTCTCTGCACTTCTCATCAATTTCTCATCTGTAGCACAGTTACTTTTCCTTATTAATTCTCACCCATACTGCCCAAGTACACCCATTTTAGGACCTAGTTTATGTAGAACTATACTCGTAATTCTAGCCATTAGTAATCAGTTAGCAGCATAATCACAACAGTGAAAAGCTTTAATGTTATTATTCAATGGTGTTAGAGGCTGGGATGAAGTAAAGTTAAGTTCATTTCTCCCCAGAACCAAGATCATTGAATGCTCAATAAATGTAGTGTTTTCACCAGTTGCCAGAAATTATATTAGCTCCCAAGGAAAACAAAAAGTAAAGACATTAGTTTTAAAAAAATGAACAAATTCATAACATTAATTAAGTTGATTTAGAAGCAAATTTACAAAGAAACATGGAACATCAGGAAACACGAAAATAAAGTAAGTCACAAAGCACCCACTTTTACTACTCATGGAAAGCATCACAGTAATGGAAAGCAATGACAAAGTTTCCAAAGCCTCAAACTGACACTGTAGAATTTGTTTCCATGTTACCTATAGAGTAACTTCTCAGTGAAAAAAATAGTTTACTGATGCAACAACATACTTTTGTCCTGAACTTCACTTCTGCATATTAAACCACACTATACATTAGGTTCATTTTGGAAAAAACATAGATCTCATGCCTGCATTTCTCTGCTTTGCAACACCAAAACAACCAAAGCTAGAGCTCTATTGTTAGTCTGGGATTTTAGCAGAATGTGAAAGGAAGTGTTTGGTATTTTTCTGTATTTTCAGCCTCCTGGAATTGAATGAAAAATACAATAACTAAGAAATATTGTTATATGTCCAAAATGACAATCATTTTTCATTAGCATTTAAAGATAGTATCTAGGAGGCTCTATCTGCCTGCTGTCTTAACAATACTGATGTCTTAGTGCTTCTACAAATGCTATCAATCTACATTTAAAACCAGGCTACAGCTCAATTCTAATCTTCAAATCATCCAAAATTAGTAAGGCTACAGCCATTTTTCCAGTGTTTTATTGGAAACTGATTTACGTAAGATGTTAAGCATCGATGGAAGTATTTCCTGGAATAATACATGCACTGGTAGAGATTCTGCCCATTTTCGCTGCTTGCTTTAACTACGTGCTAAATATGGTACCAGAAAAATCAAACCTTGACTTTACCAAACAATCTCTTCCAGTCCTCCATAGACAATATCCTACTATGCTGTACCTAGAAAACCCACGCATCTACTGACTGAGTCACTGAAGTCTACCAGAAAGCATTCGTGCAAAATACTAGAACATTCTAAGCAATGCAAGCCTAGTGCACACAGCTGAGCAACTGCCTGTGCTGCTGATCTCCCTCACAAACTCTAGTCAAGTAAAACTACAGTCACCATATGAAAGACAAGAGTCGTCTTTAATTAACAGAATAAACTATCACTAAAGCAATTTATTAGTTCTGGACTAGTGGTAAGAACATGAGATCATATCTATTAAATTTAAGATGACTTGATAGATGACGACAGAAACCTCACTACTCTTTCCTCCTGGCAGTCTCTCCTCTCTGAACTGCTGCATCTGTTGTCTCCGTAGGGCAAATGTACAACCAGGCACTAATGAAAACAGGAGGGACATCCTATTTCCATAATCCATATAAACTTTGTCTGGGAGAAAAAGACATTCCATTCCAAAATGTCTTCCTTGTCCTCACTACTTTTCATTCAAAACTGGAACTATATACCATTTCAGAAAGATCAAGCAGTACCACTAGATATTTGTGTCAAATGCACCTTGTCAAAGGCTTATTGTATTTGGCCAAGAGCCCAAATACGTCCTGATGCTGAGATTCAGCCTCCAATTGACTCAACACACAGAAACCAAAACCAAATCAACCCAAACAAAATCACTAAGCAGCTTCAGCTCCCAGGAAAAGAAGGTGCAAATAATATGTTTAAAAAATTAAACAACTAATTGTAAAGGAAATAATCCTTCAATCTTGGTTTCTTACACACAGAGAAAATAATTACTGTAACAGCTGTAACAATTTACTCCATGAATTTCTATTTTGTGTTTGCATATTTCTGTTTCCTCTTCAACAGTGCCTACTGAAGCCAAAATGTTTGGTAATGGGACTTAAGTACAGCTCATCCATCCTTTCTAAAAAAAAAACCAAAACAAACTTACCAGGATGTCACTTTCATTCCTCTCCTCCCCATCCCCACAAAGAACACAACTGCCAATATTGTAGGGCATTGCTCCCCAAACTCTCAGAGATAAGATGCATACATGATCCCACAATGCACAGACGAGCATATCCAGTAGAATTTAGAAGATAGGAAAGCATTAGTGTGATAAGGATTGGAAGACCACTTATAATTCCAGCCACCCCAAAGAAAGCCCAGTGACCTGTAGTTAGAATAGGCACAAACGAGGACAACAGAATCATGCAGAGTAGCAGGTGTCCCTCTTTTAACGGCTAAAAGAGCTTCAATTGCTTTTAATACATAGAGGACAGACTCAAAAGGAATGATTGACATATAAAAAATGGGGGTTAGAGGGGAGGAGGAGAAATGAATTGTGCCAACACTGTTCTTTTGCCAACACAAGAACAATGTGACTATAAACTGATCTTAAATACATACAAGCTGAAGAGTGGGAAGTTCTGCTGCACATTATGACAAGAGCCCTACCTTTGTTAAGGAAAAAAGACTTAGTGGAATTAGAAGGATTCTCTCTCATAGTTCTGCAACACAAGGATACTAAACTTGACAATTCATGAAATGCAATACATCCGATATTGTGTCTAGGGAGTCTCCTTACTTAAACAACAACTTCTAATGAAAAGCTCTACATAAGCTTTTATCCTAACATGCTGATACTTTCCACCGCCTTTGGAAACCCCATTTATCTTGTTCATAGCTGTATTTTGAAAGGCTTTCCTTTCTCAAATTCTCTCTCAATGAACTCTGAAATCATTACTTATTTTCTACAGCCATTTCAATGCTATAGTTGACCTTTTGACATCCATTTGCCCATTAGATTGGGTCTTAAGCTCTTCTTTTCCCGTAGAAATTCAGATGAATCAGCTGAGGTACAGATGCTGTGACAAACGTACTTAAAACGGTCAGCTCTTCAGATACAGAAACTCTGAAGTAATGGTTTTTTTTAACAAAGCAGAGAACACTCTAACAATACAGTTACCAAAAGCACACTCTTACAGACTAGCTATTGCAAAGAAAAAAAAAGAAAAAAAAACCAAACGCTGAAAACTATCAGATTAAGTCAAAACTTACAATTCTGAATGCAGAAGCTTTCATAAATCTTATGGAGCTTTCCAAATCTGCAATTTGCAATGCAAATGTTGACGTATTTTGAGCGGGGGAGAAGGGAGGGAAGCACAGAACCCTTATTCTGTGTCACCTCTCAAATACCTTATCCCACATGTTTCTTCTCTTACAGAAAGAAGCCTCTCTTCTATACTAGCATGCCACTGTGTTCAGCAACTCTACTATCCCACAGGATAAACAAACGTGTTCAAACTAGCTCAGGCAGGCCCTACTTATAGAATAAAAAAGGCTGCTTTTTAAATTAAGTTTTCATAACATAAGTAGGAACGTTTCGGGCTGTAAACCTGTTAAAACTTTAACTTCAAAATCTTTTATAATCAGGTAAGGTGACTGAACCATGAGAAGTTTGCCTTATTCTAGAATAAGCTAATTCAACATTTAAAAAGTTACTTCTGTCAAGCTTTACATTGAATCATTTAAGAAATTTTAAATGCATACTTAAGTGTGAATAGTGACAGAAGAGACACAGTTTAAAATACACCATAAACCAGATAGAATTTTACATGAGACATGCCCATTAATGACAAGACATGGTAGAATTAAAGCATCTTGGCATACAGTGAACAGAAAATAAAACGAACTTTCAGGTTGCTTTAAGGAACTAAGTAGAAATACCTTACTGTCAAGCTTTAGCATGACTCTTCCGAGCCCTCTGATAGGCCGTGGAGCAAGAGCTTCCTGACGTTCCTTCACAAAATTCTCAACAAATTGCCACCAACTTTTGCAATGGTTTGCCATGAAGTTCAAAAGTCCAAAATGAACCACAAGCTTTTTAAGCGCCCAAACTGTAACCACAAGAAGAAAATTAAGTATTAGAGATTTCAGAGGAGCACCACAACACTGCACATCTATTCCGTTCTGAAAGACCTATGAAAAAGAAAGGAAAAGATTCTTGAGTTTCATTTCCCATTAGAAACCACTTTCAGAATTTTCAAGTACTTCTAGTTCTGATCTCCTCACTTGCATTACAGCTGTGCTTATCTACATGGCATTTAGACAGCAGCAGAATAAAGGTGCCTGAGCACTACCCAATTATGTAGCTGACAGACCTGAGCAAGGCCTGGGATAAGCAGGTGCAATTCCCTGATTCCAGTACAATGGATTTATCACATCTTCACATATATGCCATGCCAGATGACCAAACACAAAACAGCACATTCAGAACTTCACAGTATGTTACACATAACAGAAAACTTTAAACCTTGGTTCTTAATTATAGGCCTTCTATACTGTTAAAAGCTCTCTATTTTAAAAGCTGTCTATTTCCTTTAAAAAAATGACAGCAGATCATGTGTAACTTCACAGGAAAGAAGTGTTCATCTAAACCTTCAACTGAGATACAACTACTGATTCATTTTGCTTTTAACATCAAAAACACTGTTTTGAGATCAGGTTGAAGATGATCATGCAAAGCTTCAGAAAAAGCCATACTGCTCCTCAAAACCAGAAGAAATATTTACAACTTTTTTTTCCACAAAAATGAAGCATTTTGCTACCACAAACAGCTTTTCTCCAACACTCCTAACATATATCCACTGTACAATAAAATGCTTCTCAAGAACACTAGAAATGCCTAGCATCACAGTTACAGAAAAAAAAGCTTATTTCTGTTTACTTGCCATGAAATAAAGCCAGAGACTTTTGCATAAGACTCACGGTTCCAATTCTGCAATGGCACTGCTCTCCCTCGTTTACTCTCTGTATGTGAAAAACTTGCCAATCATCACAATGTGAAAGTAAAAAAAAAAAGCATGATCCATATGAAACTTTCCATGAAAACTAAAAGATCTTAAATAGAGATGAAATATTTGCCATATTCTTCTCTTATTCAATAAAATATTACACCACTCAAATATCTATCTTAGCATTACTGAAAAGTAGTAGAGTGTGTAATCTTCCAAGCCACTACCAAATTTAACATCAGAACAGATGAAATAATTCACATTATAAACAATCATTTGTATTACAACTGATTTTACTGGAGATAATAGTTACAGTTCTTGGAGTTGTTGCGTGTATTAATAACAGACCAGAAGGTCTCACAACAGGGTCCTGCCATGAATGACTGATGCAGAAACCTCTAAACGTGGCTTTGTTTAAAGCCACGGTGCATCCCCAAATACTGAAAACTATGGTTCTAAAGGAAAACAAAGTGATACCACTAGCAACAGAATCACGTGATTCTCCTAAATTCTCCCTATTTTTTTTAAACCAGAATTCGGTAACAGTGAAATTCACAAAAATTGGAGTAGGGGCTAAAAATTCTACTTATACAGTAAAATAACTTCCTGTAAAAATGCCATCAGTACTCCTACAATTATACTGTATTTATAGCAACATCTGATACCCAACTCCCCATCATTACATTGAAGTGCACCTGAAAAAACTTTGTTATTATGAAAAGACAATTCTCCAAACTAACTACTGTCATACACCAACTCTACAATAATTCCCTTATCCTCAAAAATTCACAGTGCTTCTACTTGGAGATGTGTAAAATGACAGACAGACGAAAGATTAACTTTTAATATCCACGGGGGGTTTATGAGAGTTGCCCAAGAGACGGTTACCCTCAAGCCGCCCGAGTAGGAGGCCTCGGCTGGTCCCTCGACCCCCAGCGCTCGCCAGCAGTTCGGTGCCGTTTGGTTCACTTACCCTCTGGCACCACCACGTGGCAAACAGCGGGTACAGCCTCTTGAGGAAACAATCTTTCTACTAAACTTCGTGGGACAAACAGGCAACAGGAGAAAATGCGGTGCAAGTGCCTGCATCTAACTCACAGGTCCAAGTTCTGCATGAGGAAATGAAACTCCCGGTAGATACACCGACTGCTGCCCGGCCAAAGAGGGCAAGCACGCATTTCACAAGGTGAACGACGTGCCTGAAATGGCATTCTAATCTTCTGTGAGGGTTTAAATAATATCTTCTAAAATAACTGAGCGTATGCTTATTGCACAGGTGACATCAGGAGGGGCTACAGTCAACCACACGGCTGTAATTACATTAGCTTAAAAAGTGGCAAGAGAGAAAAAGCTAAGGACTGGTACCAGAAAGCTGTGAGAAGGGAAAGGCTGCATAATAAGAGATTCCAAACAACTCCAGGAAGCAGAAAATTACCTGAAGACAAAACCAGAGTTCATAAAAAGGATACGACAGAAGAAACAAGGCAGTGAAAGAGATCTTAAAATGGCACAATACAGGGATTCCTAGGCTTGTATCACTGAATAAAATGCTACAAGTGTTCCAAACTACCAGGTTTATGGTTTATTGCTTAGCTTTTGAATTCAGAACTCATTTTCTCACCTTTTCATTTTATGGTGTAATTTTTCCACCCTCTACATTAAGCAATTTTACAAGAGCAACTCATTCTACCAAAGTACAAATGCATTCAAGGAAAAATGTTAATGGTACAAAGACATTTCTAATTATCTAAATGCTACTTCATCTTAAGTTCTGTCTACCAATATAAGGAACTCCGGTGGAATTAACACCTTCCGAGTTTAGGTTTTGGGGGGTTAATTTGTTTTAACTTTTTTACTACTAGAAGCATTCTCCATAAGGTCTTTGAAGTGCTTAAAGTTATTAGTCTCCTTAAGACAGTTGCGAGGAAACTCTCTTTATATGTCTTGCTATTTTCCACTTATAAGTATTTTTAATACCACCTCTCTTTTTAAAAATCCAGGTTATCATCATTTACCTGATAATTAACGTGATTCCCTTGTTCTAAATTTGGCTCTGTTCATCACCATACTGCCTTTCAAAATATTTTTGTGGTCATCTTGTTATATTCAGTTACATGACAAGAAAATCACCTAATGGCCCCATGTCACTGCTAAGGCAACACGTCACAAATACTGACAATTAATTTCTATGTTGGCATGAGTTTATTGTTTGGGTAACTGGTTTAGACTGGGCAGCAGTACTCACCCATTTCAGTCACAGATGTGCGCTTTCATCTGTTGTCTGGATCAAGCTTAGAATCACACCTTGTCGTCTGCCTAACTGCAAAACCATTGCATCCATTTTTCCTCCCACCACTCTGCTTCTAGTGAGTCTAAAAGTTATTTTCTAATCCCTTTATCATTTTTACAATTTATTTATGAGCTACATCCAACCTGCCATGGCCATTTCCCGTGACACCAGACACCAAGACACTTCCTTCCGTAGCAAATACACTGGGATGTAACAGAGATCAAACCCTTCTCTCCTTATGCTGTATTCAGCTGTTTCTGTGTCTAACCACCATGCTACCCTTTAGCTGCTGCTGCAGTGCCACAGCCAGATGAGCAGCTGCTCCCTTCACTGTGCCTCTCGGAGTTCACAGCCCCTCGAACCTGCAAGGATGGCCCTACGGTCGTGATCTCCAGATGTACAGCCAGACAGTTTATAATGGCTTTGTGCACTGGGTGTAAACTGCAGGGTTCTGACAGCAGGGTGGCTGCTGGGGTGACCTCCACAGGGAGACACCTGTGTCTGCCTTGTGACAAACACAGTCTGTTCCACACGGGTTCACAATGGACCCACCACAGACCACAGCTGAGCCTACCAAGTAGAGGTGTGGTGCCCCTTAAGGAAGAGTAGAAAACACTGGAGAGGAAGAAGAGGGCAGAACACAGAGAGAAAGAAAGAAAGATCAGATGGATGAACAGAACAAGAAGACCACAAGACTAGAAGCACTCCATGGTGAAGCAGGCACAGCACTCATGAGGAACTGTAGCCTATGGAGGATCCATGCTGGGGCAGATAGACCTACTGAAGGGACTGTGGCCTATGGATGAGGAGATACCTGAGCTGGTAGCTCCCCAAAGGGACTGCAGCTCACGTACGAGCCCACACTGGCAGACAAGAAAAGAATGACTGACTCTGCAGGTACCTGGCTGCAAGCTGGGGCCAAGCCACCACACTTGGTAAAATAGCTACATCTGAATGTTAAATACATCTTTAAAAGGCCGTATATTACCATTTTATCTCTTCAGTTTACAGAAAACACAAGCAAATTAGGAAATTAATTTTGCTTACAATAGGGGATGGGAGGAAATGTCCTTCAGATTCACAGTAGCTTATGCATATTTCCAGAGTTTCCCATCTTCCCTATTCACCCCTCAAAAGAGTATTGGAAAAAGAAGCATTCAGTTTTAAAATAACCTCTTCAGACAGCTATCATAACTACTCCATTCTTGCTTTGTATGTAAGAGAACAGATTCATGCAGACATGAAGCAAAAAAGCTAATTAACCTCAAGAGTTAGAATTAGAATCAGATTTATCTCGTGACTTGTCCACAGAGCCTAGCAACACATTTTCAATGGAAATTACAACTTAACGTGAACTGTACTACGCTACTGAATGACAACTTAAACATTACTTAAAGATGCAAAACCATGAAAGATAGGACATCAAGAGGAAGAAAACCCGAAGAACTCTAAACCAGAAGGATTCTTACAATGTAAGGTATGGCACTGAATGACACCAGGTACCTACAATAGTCAACTACAACAGTTAACAGACAACGCAATTTTACACAGTTGTGCACTGTTACCATATCATGGACATCAGTCTTCCTGTCTGAGGCTACCATTCATCTTGTCTTAGTGAGAACTTTTGAAAAAGTTCTAAGTTAAAACCCATACAAGCCTACAAGCCTTTCCTTCTGTTTTATTTAACACAAAGCCTAAGCCTACCCGAAGTCATCACTTAATACACATTTCTAATGACTGGATTATTACCTGCAAAAGGCACTGGCAATAGCTGCACAATCCAGAAATTCAGCCAGATCTGGACAATGACAATGGCCCACACAAGTGTAACAAAGTAAATATCACTAGTTTTCTTTTTTCTAAGAAAAGATCCAATCTCAGGTCTTTGTCTGCTCCCAGAAGAGGATGAAGAGGAGGAAAAAGATGATGAAGCATCCACAGGCTGATCACCTTCCGCTGCTCCTAAAACAAAAAAAAATGCAAACAGTGGCAATTATCACATTAATGTTCACAGAAAACCAGATGCTCTGTAGCTCCAAAGTTAACCCTTTTTTTTTTTTGGTCTGGTTTGGGTTTTGATTTTTTTGTTTGTTTGTTTTTTGTTTTGTTTTTTTATTTTTTTTAAGAGATGAAGACTGCATTGGCATTCAGCTTTTTTGAACAGCAGTCACAGGGGTGTGTAAGCTCTGTGATTTTTTTGTTTGTTTGTTTTTTGTTTTCTTGCAGGAAGGGAGAAGAAAAGACACCACAGCCTCTCAGAGGCCTCCTATCACTGCAGGTAAGTTACAAGCCAAATTTATTTTACTAATGAGCCACAGAACCCTAAAAACCACAGAGCATAGTTTACTTCTAAAAGAAATCTCAAGTCTTGAAATAAAGCGAAACCAAAAAATTTATTTAAATACTCAAAAAGAAACCTTAGATTTACTCAAAAAAAACAAGCCTCAAAGGGAAGGAAGTGATAAAAGCCAAAACAGAAAAATAAAATAATTTTATATGCTTAAGTCTATGCCTCAAGATCAAAGTTATGTGACACTTTTTGTCACAAAAGCCCTTAGCAAAGTCACTTTTATGAAAGAAAAAAAGAGCATTCCTTCTTTTGGTAATGAAACCTCAATTAATGTTTTTTTGCAAAGAAAACCTTAATTAAATTAATTAAATAACAGCAACAGCAATGTTAAGGGGAGTACCCATTAAACAGCCTCATTCTCTTACAATTTCCTTATTACATTAAGGAGATTGTACACAAAATGCAAAACAAAGATGGGAAAGAGCTGACATGGAAGATCTAATAAATAAATAAATAAAAATAAAAAAGACTAAAAACTCCTAGGAGATTCCAAGACAAGAAAGGTTTTTCAGAATGCAGTTCCACAGCACTAAGCAAAACTGAAGTGCCAATGACAAACACAGATTTGTTAGAGCTGCCATTCAGGTGACTATATGGCAAGTCAGTTCACAAAGCTGATACACCCCAAAAAACCCCACCAAATTTTGCAAATGAAAAAAAAAAGTCACATTCTGTTGGCAAGGTATGCTCTGCAAACCATGGCATGAGTGCCTTGTCAGCACAAACAGGAAAAAAAGAACTATCAGAATACTGATTTAGCATGACCTTAGGTTCTCTAAAACCCCATGTAATCACAGGTTTTATCTCATGGTATTTTTACAGATGAAACCTGAAAAATATCTCTCTTCCAACAAATGAAAGTATGACAGTCTTTCCCAAATGCCTAACATAATACCCAGTAAAAAAACAAAACAAACAAACAAAAAAACCACAACCAAATCAAGACTTATAATACTTATTTGAATATAATAAAACCAAATATAAAGTTACTTTTCCAGGCTGTCTTAAGACATGTTATTTTCTTTATACAATATGTTCCATCAAGTCAACTCCTCACTGGCATAGTATTTTGAATTACTATCCTCCCCTCCCTTTTTTAGGCAGGATAAGGAGGAAGGGAGGTGTCTGTATCTCTGCAGAGTACCGGATTAAAATCTTCAGAGTTAGATGAAACAGTGATTTTACTATTATTAATGACAGTGTCTTTCAGAACACCATGATGAAAGTACCCCTTCATAAAGAACCACAACTTTCTATCATTTTAAGTGAAGTTTTTCTTTTTTCTTTTTCTTTTAAGAAAACAAAGAAGCTGGGGGAGTAGAAAAGGAAGGGTAAGATTCACAACTATATTTAGGGTTTTCAGTGTCTATCATATTCAGAGCCAACAAGAAATAAAATCTGATGATATCAGATGATATTTGCATCTTACATTGGGGACTTTTCATGTCCTGTATATTCGGGAAATTCCTGGGACACCAGGTAAGAGGTATTAGACCACCTGCACTGGTATCATTAAACTCCTCATCCCCAACACTAAATACCAGCATGCAACAATAAAACAAGGAAAACAATAAAATAAGGAAAGATGTGAGTGTTCAGAAAAACCCGTGGGATCATACAGCTTATTTCCCCTCTTGTCTTTTTCATGAACAAATAAAAAATATGAAGCATCAGTTGTTTTATAATTGTTTTAATACAGTATAAGCATTGCTATTGCTACTGACAACTAATCAACTCTGACAACCACTGACATATTTGGAATAGATATAAGGCAGATCTCCTGAAGTCTGCTATCCAGCTGGCTGAATATGTGAAAACATTCAAAACTGTAAACTTCTCAGAAAATAAGATGTGTTATGTTACAAGTTCCAAAGTAAGATTAAAAAAAAAAACAACATCAAATCACTGCAAAGGAAAAACAAAAGAGTTGTCATTTCTTAACCCTGCAGGTAAAACCACTTGCTCTGCAAAAATAATGTTTCATCAGTATTCACACAGAAAATCCAAGCCAAAGATGACCAAAATATATATGCTTAACACGTATCACAGAATGGAATGCTAATTTCCAAGACTGTTGGAAAATTATTACTATTGTTAGCAGTAAACAGGAAACTCCATATTTGTTATTTTCCTGCTGTGAAGGAAAACAACAGAATTGGCAAGACAAAGAAAAAACATTTGGTTAACTGGCTCAAGAAAAGTCGAAAAACATTCACTATAAAAAGCACCTTTGTAAAACCACTGTACTTTTTTTTGGCCAAGAGAGGTTACAACTTGAAAACAGAAAAAAAAAAATTGTCTTGAGAACACAAAAATACACAACTGGTAGCTTAAAAAAATAAAAATAAAAATCAACAAACAACACAACCACTTAGCACATTTGTGGGAGAGCACTGCTTCACTAGATCTTCAAAATCCTCCTAAAAAATAAAACTTTCATTTGCAAACTTAAAGATTAGAGACAGGGCTATAAAAGAACTGTCATCACCATGCTCCGTTCACAAATTTCAGGACGTACATCCATAGGGTTCTGTATTTATTTTTGACAATACTAATGTAAAATGTAAAAACAAGCATAAGAGTAAGTTGCCTAAAGCTGCCCTTTTTATATTTTAACATGAAGCATGTTTTCAAGTAGAGCTTACATAGTTAAAACAAGGAAGCCAGTTTATATTTCATAAAAAGATTTCTAAAGAGCTTGTTCTACAGAGTTTCATCTGGTGGCTGAAGTAACTTTTTAGCTTCACGAATGGCAGCCTTAGACAGAAGTTTTTTAAGCCATACACTCAAAGCATTGTCTCCTGCACAATCCCTGTGTTTCCTTTCCTGGAGCATGATGCACACTTTACAGACAATATTACCACCACACTGTCTTGAGGTAGATGACTCCTAGACACAGCCAATTTCAAAATCAAATTTGAAAATTCACATTCTGTCAGGCTGAATGACTTGCTTTGTCTACTTGCAAGAGAAGGATGAAACCTTTCACTCTCCAGAAATCTCGGCAATAGCTACTTTTTCTAGTATCACATTTCATCAAAGACCTACCCAGAAAAATGGCAGTAAGGTTCAAAACCAGTGATGAACATCTAAACACCTTCTTTGAAACTCATTCAAGCAAATTTTTACAGATTTCTGGTTGTGTTATTGCAAGTGCAAGTATCTTGATTCAAACTACCATGTCAAGTTAACTCACTACAAGAAAGACGTTGAGCGTGCCATAGTTAAACACTGAACAAAAGGGATTTCTGTCACTGTGCTGTACACAACAAATATTCCAGTCTGTCTGTACCTGGTCCAGGAATTCAGCTGTATCTCATAACTGCCAACAGATCAAAAGAAGGCCATTATTATTCTTTTTTCCCCTAAAGAACAGGAAAAAAGCAGATCCTCATTCTAAAACAAACAAATAAAAGAACAAGGAAAAAAAAAAACAGAAAAAAAAAAAAGAGAACCACCATACAGACAGACATGTAAAATATAACTTGCTTTTATATTATTGCCATAACATTTTTAAAAACAGATAAAGCTGTTTCACAAGACAAATATAATCGTTTTTAGACAGGATGAAGAGTGGATAGGGGGTACTTTGAAATTTGTTCTTAATTGCCTCCAATTTCATGCCTTTAGAGCAAATTCAAATGTTTCTTACAGAGTATTCAGTCACCTGAGGGTTGTGAGGAACATTCATTACTGGACTCATCTTCTGTCACTGAAATTGCCATGGCAATTGTTGAAGCAGCAATGGAAATCATCTGACCACGAAGCTCTGCCCCTGTAAAACATATATGTGTACATAAATAATAAAAAGCTTAAGTCTTAAAATGTTTTAGTTGTTGCTTGATATCTCCTGATGCTGCGAAGCAACAGAAATTATATGAATAACTGTTAGTTTTTAGCATGTATTATATGTAGTCAATCAAAAAAGAATGAGTGCTATTAATTTTAGTATTACAATACACCTGAAGCAATACATGAAATAAGTTATTTGTTTAGGACTTTCCTTGCTACTTTAACTGCTACCAATCAAATCATTTGTAGTTGCTGTCTAATCTACAAGTCTTTATACCAGATAATCAATTTTATTAACAAAGATTATGAGAACTTTCAAATAAACTAAAAAGCAAGACAGGAAAAAAGTTTCCCAAAATTATCATACAGCTAGTACTAGAAAGGAACACCTGGCATTTGCTTTTGTGCAAAACTGACTCGCAACAGGCAAAACCTATTTTTCTCAGTCTGAACACACACCAGAGTTTTAAAGAAACTGGTATTTTAAAAAGAATGAGTGGGATAGAAGAAACTTGTTGGATAGAATTGTCTCAGTTTCTCTCATACTCAATAAATACTGTAGGAGCTACTAAACTCACATTTCTTTCAAAATTAGCCTCTGATTTCTAGTTTCCTAGGCTTGCTTTATTCTTGAAACTACATATAGGATTCTGTAAACCTAAGTAATCAGGCTTGATAATGAGAGGCACTACTTTGCTATGGAAAGGAAATACCAGTCCACTGAAAAGATTTCCTGTAAAAAATAAAATAAAATCAAAGACTCATTTCAGCATGAGCAAACAACTTGGAAATAAACATACTAAAAATCTTACAGTAAACTCTTGCAATCTGTATGATGTTGAATTTACGGTCCCAATTATTTCACATGACTTTACAGCACTTCTGCCTCCAACAATAAAAGAAATGGTGACTCGTTCCTTACCAGAAGACTCCTTTCCATTCTGCTGTTCGTGCAACATGCCTACAGTCATCAGAACAACTACAACTAGAAACACAGGAATTCTCCAGGAACCTGCCACAGAAGCTGAAAAATACAGGGGTGTTTGTTTTGTTATTTTTTACATTAAATATTATTCTATTAATAAACTTTACATTCAGCAAAACCAAGAAACGCACCACATCAAGCAAGAACAATCTGGGCAGAAGCTCAGACGTGTCATAAAGTAAACAAGTTTTCTACATTCACAGAAAGAAAGAACAGGAAACACGGGTGAACCAGTTTCTCAATGAATAAACCAAGTTGTTACCATTCCTAACTTCAGTGACATTAAACTATGCTGATACAGAGAACAATTTTTTAAACAACATCCAAAATTACATGAAAATATGCACAAAATAAAAACATTTTAAATAGAGGTAAATCATGTTCCCTCAAAACCACCTATACTTATGCTAGATCTTCACCGAGTGGCATCAAGCAGTGCCCTCTTTGGTTCTGGCTTTCAGGTAGTACTTCAAGGACATACAAGACTGTCAAAGCGTAAGCAAATGCAAAGCCAAAGCCATTATGTGCAGCTTAAAATCTCAGGAAAGTGACCCCACGTGGTCAGAACCACCCTTGAAACCATTCTGCTAAAGCAGAAGTTTATGATAAAGTACATTGTAAAACCTTCCATCATGTAGTCTTCTATTATTTGCATGGTACTTCTACCACAAACTCTTGATATGGCAATATAATCTGATAATCTGTTATATTAAATATGTAAAATAAATGTAATACTAATAGATTACTATAATCTTACATGTGTATTAACAGATTATATAGATTACTGGCAATTTTCATTTCATATTGTCGATGTATTGACATGCTGGTTGACTACTGATAGAATTATTTCTTTTTTCTTCTATTACTACTATTAAATGCATTTTGCAGTTTCAGCCCTGGTTAATGGCAGGCTCTCAGTACAATAATCATCAAGTGAAAGTCTAAACCCACCCAGCCCTTCCTCACTGTCAGGGAGTGACTACCAGATCTGTGAGCCAAGTAATGGGAAACCATGGGAAATACAAACTGGGCAGGCAGAATGGAAGACATCCTGCTCAGCATGTTGATGCCTTTCTATCCCCCACTCCAACACTCCCTGCTGGCCACATGCAGCCAAATTACAGAGCAGAGAAAACAGCCTGCATCTCACTAAGTCTCCAGTATAAAGATTTAGTGGGAGAGCAAGGGGCTAGATTTGTTTGTGAGATAACAGAATCCCAGTGGATGCAGTAAAATAATACACTTCTTGCTACTCACCTAAGTGAAAGAGCAGCATAATCCAGACGGGGACAGACACTGCTTTCAAGTAACGTTCAGTGCTTATATTCCACTTGAATGAAACCATCAGCAGGTAACCAACTACCAACGTCCATATCTGTAAGAGAGAGACCCACCCAGGTATGTATACAGAGAGACACAATTACAGCAGAGCTAGATTTTGATGTGTGTGTATACACACATGCATGCATTCCTAACTACCATGGCAAGAGAACTGAAGTCAGGTTCTAACTCTTAAAAATCTTAATTGCAGGAGGTTTTGCTCCATGGGAGAGAAATGTAAAGTTTATGTGAAGGGCAGGCTGGATAAGCCTTTGGTGTGCTTTCAGTGTGATTCTAACATGAGGGTGGATACACGCTTTGCTAGACACAAACTGTGAAGCACAATGGTTTTGCCCCTGAGACCAACCAATTTCTCTGGAATTACTACTGAAAGGTGAGAACCTAAATCAAATAGGGCTACCAATAGCACCAGTGGGGACATAGGGAGACAGAGCGAGCAGAACACTGCTCATTCCAGCAGAGAAGCTTGCCACCTCCTGTGTTCCAGTCCAGAGAGACAAAGTGGGGTTTAAGCCAAAGATAGCCACTGGAAAGCATAATAAAAACTGCTGTTCCTCAGCAGTGCTGGTCCACAAAACAGTCATGCCATTGCATGATCTGTGACATGCAATTCTATCAAATACTTCACTAAAAACACTGAAGAGACAGAAAAATGTCCACGACAGTGTACCAAGAGACCAATGTGGTCATTCTGATTTTGCTGCTTCTGTCTTCTACAACCCTGCTAATCAGATAAATCACAATACAGAATTATACTTAAGAATCCTGAGATTAAGAATTTGAGCTTGAAAATTACAAAAAGAAAGTAGACACCAGAAGCAGCAACAGGAGGTAAAAAGCTGCTACTAAGCAGATATGAAATAAAGGAAATATGGAAACCTGTAAGAATAAAAACTCAAGTGTTGAATTAAAAAAAAAAAAAAAGGAAAAAAGAAAAAAAAACAAATACCACATTTCTGGCCCAAATTCAACCAACATTCCCCCCTATCCATGACCAGTTAAGTACATCTTCAATTTTACCCTTAAAAATCCATAAATCCCAATGAAGTTTAAACCCAACTTGTATTAACACCATCTGCTGAATCAGATACGTCACTGTAAGACGTAAGAACACACTGGCAGAGACAGAACTAGGAATGTCAGAATACTCCAGAAAAGGTTTTGCCTCTTTACTCCGCACAATACAACTCATGCTGAAGAGGCAACAGTCCCTGTGAAAAGCAGGTTTGTGTGACCACTCCCGTGTACCCAGCCAGTGAAGAGGAAATCTTATTTGTATGAGGTTTAGCAGACAAGCAGCAATAGAACGTTAGCTTCAACGCTCACAGACACAAGGTAATTTAAAACCACTTCAGAAATGTGAACAAATGTATACCCTTTTCATACTGATTTGGCTCATAAAAGCTGATCAGTCCAACTTTTCACTGCTATCTATCTATAGTTTTGCATCAACAGAGATGCATAATGCTTGTGGTCAAACACAGACTCAAGACAAATGTCTAAAACTAGCACAACCCTTAGACATTAAGGCTAAAGTCATAAACAAACAAACATTCATCTGAAATGCACAGCATCACTCCTTTAAAAGCATAGGTTTGTAACAAAAGTTCACTCATAAGGCGTATTTCAGCACAACTAATTGCAAGAGATAACTCAGCATGCAGATGTTATCCTACTCCTTAACATCAGCCACACAGCGTCTTTGTATGATATGTGTTCCAGTAGCAAAGCCAATTCTTCTCTTTAGCCTTTAAATGTAATAATAAATTACAAATAGGAAGCTTACCTTCTGATTAAAAATATGTCAAATGTAGGAGGCTAACAGTGCATACACCTATGTTTAAGAGCCAACGAAGCAAAATACGTTGCACTGATTTTAGCTGCCAATAGCTAGCATTTCAGAGTTCAGGTATTCTGTATTTTTTTGTGTTTTAAGTTAAAAGAATTCATGAATTCCTAATTCCAAAAGTTTAGCAAAAGACATGGGTATTTTTTATTCCTACTGAATAGATAAAAAAGTCTAATTTTAAAATAAACAGGTAATTTCATTTTGTAGATCAAACAATAACAATTCTCAAGCCCTGTAAAAATCCTATGTAGCCATCCGATTGGCACTAGAGGGTTAATTCAGCGACGTCACAGTGCAGAACGTTCTTTATCAGTTAACACCACAGCCAAACACTTTCCAATGCTGCAAGAAATACACTGCCCAGGAACTAGGGTAGCCTACTTCCAACGATTAATAGCTGAAAGCAACGGACAAAGCAAATTAACTTAAATTGACATGGACTAGGAGTTCATCCCATACTAACCTGAAAACAGGCTACTTCCCACCCTCCCCCCCTTAAAAGCATGTTATAAAACCTTTCCTACTGTTTTTCTGAATGGTCTCCAATGAGTTTGGTTACAAGCATGTGAAAATATTAACAGCCTCTTTACTATTACATGCCCATGTCAATAACTGACATCATGGAAATGAAGCATAAAAGACACTGACTACTTTCACCAAAGTTAACACACTGTAATTATTGCACCGAAACAAGAACGGAAGCAAATTCCACACTAACCCAAAATGCCTATAAATTTGATTTATAAGAGTGTACAGCTAACCAGGTAAGTAATACGCACACCTCAGATCCTGCAGAATGCATTAGCTACCATAAACTCAGGCTGCAGTCAGCTGCAGGTGGCTAAATTCCACCACGGACTCTGAGAATTTAAATGCCTATTCAATCACAGTTACTATTTACAGACATGGTCAACTCCCATATGTCACATTTTTAGGACAATTTCATCCTGTAACCTTTCCTTCTTCCTCTCCTCGCTTACCTTCTTTGTCTGAACAGACAGCAAAGACCTCATTTCTCACATCTCCTTTGCATTTTGTAGCACCCCTCACAAACCAAATAAAATACAGGTTTGCCTTTAGACATACAAAGTAAAGCTGTCTGATTTCCTGAACAAAGAGCTGTAAGACTGCAATGCAACTGTTTGGATTTCGGCACCCACTTCTGGGTTACAGTGGTAAATTTAAAAGGCCAGACGTAGACACATCTAGACCAATATGAAAGGCTTCAGTTCTCTTTATATCATCAATTTGAGGGACAATTATACCACAGAAGGATGCAGCTTTTATGTTAAGCTCAAGCATCTGGTTTAATGTTCTGATTTTTCTTTCAAATTTCAGTGTTGCAAAGTTTAGGATTTATCAGCATGACTGTATCACTAATGTTACTGTAAGTCTGTTTCCAGTACCAGTTAAAGCTGACAAAATTTGAAAATGTGAGACACTCTTTTTGCTTTGGTACCACTTTTCAAGAACAAACTCCTCCTTACTACTCAACTCCTGAAAACGTGTGCATGGACAAGCGTAATTACTTATTCAAACAGTTCACTCCTTCCCCCCATCCCCTCACCAAGTTTACAGATGAGCTCATGTAATAGCTAGCTCACTGCTGCTGAAAGAGGCTGATCATTCTCTCCCACTGCCAGTCAGGTAGTACCACCTCCTGCACATCAGCTTCAACATTCAGCCAGCCAGCCCACCCAAGCTCTCCCCCACT
>VWZY01003720.1:802071-813625 GCA_013399075.1 Chloroceryle aenea | reverse complement strand
TGATGAGCACAGAGTTGGACTCAATGATCCTTATGGGTGCCTTCCAGCCTGAGATGTTCAATGAGTGCAATATAAACTACTTAGCACTTCAAGAAAAAGAAATAAAATAAATCTAAAAAAAAAAACCAAACCTACCCCTTTCTTTGCAGCAGTTTCATTGCTATTGCCAAATCAAGCCACAGATTTTCAAAGCAAGTAACATCTTTTAACTCTGCTTTTTCACACCTGTCAGCTCCACAAACTGCATGTCTTTCTTGACATTTCAAAATTACACTGGTTTTGCCTCCCTATCTGAGCCTGAATTAGATAGTTAAATAACAAGTTCAAGTATATATAATTTTACCAAACCCACTGTAAAAATAAAAAGAAATTAAATGGAAGTTACCAGTGATTACTTCATACTAATAAAACAGGTTGAGGGAAGGAAGGTTTACCTAGATCTTAAAGTCTGCAAAAAGCAGATACCCTGATGTACAAATTGCACAGAAATAGGTAGATGGGGGGGCGGGGGAAGAAGAAAAAAAAAAAACACAAACAAGAAAAAAGAAGACTTAACATATAGTAAAAAGAAATAAATCTTTTCTTTTGATTATTTTTGTAGATTTATTTTTTTTTATAACCTTCCAGCTAGATCCATAACTGTACTGGACAGGTTGTGAGAGAGCTGCATTAAGCCCTACACACTGCTACAAAAATAGCAGCAATGAAATTATAACTAGAAGAAATAGATGACAATGAAAGCTGTTAAGATTTAGAACCTCCATCTTTTGAAACCCAAACTGCTGCCAGTGAGTAGTTTGTAAAACGGCCAGTGAGCAGGTACTTCCCACAGCAGCTGAATGCCACTGCTGCCTGCAGGGCTTTCGCAGGTTTTCACACCTCCGAAGGTAAGACCAAGCCTCTGGCCCTTGCCGTGGAGTTTGATGGGACCACACACCTTGCAGCACAGTCTGACCTTGAGCCCACATCAGCTCTTACACAGCTAGGACCTGAATAAAAAATAAATTCTCAGTGAAGTCAGACTCAGTTCCTTCTATACACCTCAAGTAATATTTGCTTGTGATTAAGAGTGCCAGACATGCTCTGCCACATGGAAACTCATGCAAAAATAGGAAGAAGGACCACTAGTCCTTCTTTGTCATTTACCCTTGCCACCAGTTTGTCCACTATTCTACCCCAAACTCAGATCACCAATGCCTCGCTGTGTAGAATTCAAGCAGAATGCTTCTCCTTTTCATTGTGCAGGATTGAAAGAGAGGATGCCAATTCATGCAGGTTATGCACATATACAGCTCCATGAAGCACCAGAACAACTGTAGTACTTAAATGTGTCTCCAGTTCTATCATAAATCTAAGGCTCTATATGAAGTTGTATTTTGTAGAAAATACTAGCACTCTCAGAATAGATATTTCTGAAAATAAGTTATATTAGACCTTTTGTAATTGTGAAATATGTTTCGTTCTCCTAAAGCTATTACCCAATAATTTTCTTGAGATGTTACAAAAATAGGAAAAAAAAAAAAGGGGTGTGTGTGTATACTTTCTACACATCACCATGTCAAACCAAGGAAACCACAGAGTAAAAATGCAATTTAAATGCTCATAAAAGTTACAAAATTTGTATGTAAACCTTGAGGCTGCCTCTAGAGTACATCATGGTGCCACCTTCCAGTGGACCCAGAAGAGATCGGAAGACCAGATAGATGGTATATTCTCTAAAGACAGAATAATTTGCTTCTTTATGGATGCCTGATGCACAGGATGGATCAGAAAGTAAGGAGAAGACAAAAATCGGGGAGACCTACATCTTCACTTAAACTTGTAGCAGTTATGTACTTACAGATGACTGGAATATCATCGATGGCACAGATTTCTAATTACAGCATGGATAATCATGAAGACAGCTGTGTGTCAGTCCTCCTTACCCACCTACTCCTCTTCAGGGCTGGGCTAAGCCTTCCCAGTATCATCTTGATAAACAGCATAAGGCATCTGTGGAAATGGGGACAGGACACGGGCTAGTGACGAGGAGCACAGTACTTTTCAGAGGAAGACTAGATATCATCACTCACGGTAAGAACACCATCCACAGTTTGGCAAAAGACTGGAGGGATTTAATGTCGGATGGGTTGAGCTGTTTGTTATTTCCATTTTGCAGTAGCTGTTGAGTACATGGAGGCAGTTGCAGGGCTCTTCTCCTTGGGTCAGATCCAAGATACAGTGCCCTAGTCAGCTTCAAAACTGCTGCCTGGGCTTGCTGATGTACACTATGCTCCAGTCATTGTCTATTCCTTGTGTGGAAGTCAGTGCCAAACACAGCTTTGACAACTTTTAACCCAATGTGGGTGCTTCCTCAGATGAGGGAGACCACAAGTGTTTGTTTTCTTGCTAAGCAAATATTGCAAAATCAATCAGGGAGGACAAGGTCACAGAGGGATTTCAAACTTCTCTCACCAATATGAGAATTTCCCCTGCAGTAATAACATTTTTAAGCAAGCATCACCCTGTATCCAGTGATATTCTCAAAGCAGCTAGTTTGGGGTTTTTTTGGGGGGGAAGGGGAATCAGTTGGCATCTAGGAGTATCTCACCTATATATGAAAATACCCGTAGTTATTTTATTTAGGTGAAGAAAAAGAAAAAATACTTTCCAAAAGTCTGTACTCTCCACTTTTTTTTTTTCTTCTTCTTCTCTTTTGTATCCTACTTATTTGCCATTTCAGGCCTAGCTTACTATTTGTAGCAGTGTACCTGTCAGAAGCTACAGTCAAAAACAAGGTCCCTTTGTAATAGGTGCTGTCACAAATAGAAGCATTTGATTTACAACTAATTTACAAACTTTAAGTAGAAAATATTCTAGATAAGATGGACAGAGCAAACAGAGTGACAATATGGTTAATATAGCAAGCAGTGGTCACAACTGAATATTGTCCTGCATGAAAAGAACATATTCAAGGACATTATTGCCTTGCCAGCCCTATCTTTTTAATTAATAATCAAAGTTGAATTTCCAAAGGCCACCATATTCTGAATATGCACTTTCTAAACTCTATGCCTCAGTATTAGGTCACCCTGCAGCAAGTAATTCTCAGAATAAAAGCACTTTGGAAATGTGTTCTTTAAGAGTTGCTTGCTAGTAGTCACTATAAAGAAACTAAAAATTATTTGAAGAGGAAAATGTCTGACTGAAGAGGCCTCTTCCTCGAGTTTGTGTTGGTCTCTGTTAATTGCCAAAAAAAAAATTTTAAAAAAATTTCCTTAATCAATTCAAAAACTTAGTGAAGAAAGTTACTTTGTATAACACAGATCAATCCAGCTTTTCAATACTAGAAGGAAAAAAAAAAAATCAAAACAAAACCAACCACAGAAAACCAAGTAGCTTCCATTACACATTACTATGCCCCTTCAAACATTAACAAGTATCATACAAAGTTAAATACCACCGAGTTAAAGCCTTTTCATTTCTCTTATGGTCTTTTTCTGCTCGTATTTCTTCACAACTAATAGTTTTGAAATACTTGTATCTTCTTTGTCAACTTGAATTTCATATTTCTGCTTTTCCCATTCTCAAGAGCAACTATCAAACTTAGTGCTGAACTCAACCATCAGTTGAAATGCCAAAGAATAAAGTGCTTTGCTGCTTGTTGTGGCCTTTTATTTCTTCCCATTTGATTAGAAATACTTAGCTCTAATTAAGTACATTGAAGCTCAGGTGAAAGTTTAAAGAAGTGCCCATTTCTGCTAATAATTCAAGGAGAGAAAATACAATGACAAAAACACCAGACAGCACACTGACAAGTAAAATTAAAAAAAAAAAAAAAGGAATAAAAGCAGCTCTGCCTCTGCTCTAAATTTGCTCTTGCTTTCGAGCCTGAACTTCAAACACATCTGGCTCCATGTAAGTGGAAAGCAGCTCTATGGGCATTGCACATTTACTTTGGCATTGTCATCTCAACATACCTCTGTGCTTGGGTCCAGCCAGGCTATCCTAAATCCAGCACTGTATTAAAGACAAAAAGAGGGGCCAAAAAAGGGTTTCTATTCTATTTCAGTACCTTTCAATTATTAGATTAGCCCTTTAGTGGGTAATCAGGTGAATGCCTGAAACTAAAACAGTAAATACAAGGCCATAAACTAAAGCAACCCTGAGGCTACTTTAAATAGCTATGATCTCTGAGAAGGAACTGCACAATCTCAGCTGCCTACCAATTAGCACAAATGAGAAAGAAATTGCCCTAATGATTTTTTCACTTCACCTGGTTGCTGAATAGAAAGCTCATTATCCAGGCTTCAGCTATCTGATTCAGCCAATCTAAGGCTAAATTTTACAGCCATCATGGACCAAAAAAGACCTTCCTTATCAGGTGGTCTCCACTATAGGTTCCATCAGACAATAAGTAGGTTATGCAACACAAGAGAATTAATTAATACTAAATAAAGCTACTATATGCACTTCATTCTGAATTTCTCCTCCCCCTTCTGAGCTCTAGTACATCATTTTAAGTGAACAAATCCTTAAAGACATCAATGAAAAAATGTATTACTAAGCAATCTTTTGAAATAGGGATAAAGTGTTTCTGACAGAGTTAAATTAATGTTCAATCTAATTCATATACTTAAAGAATAGGTTTGAAGAATGCTGAGCCTGAAAAAGTAGCCTACAAACTTCAGCCTATGAATAATGATGCAAACCCTGTAAAGCTAGTTAATCTTTCTACATTCTATGCAGCAATGAGAAAGGAGGATCCAACACGTACTTCACCAGATCCTATGTTACAGAGTCTTAAGTGTACTACATTAGATAGAACTTTGGCACAATTTAATTTTCAGTTCTATTTAAATAGAATTTTAATGCAATCTGGGAGGTGAATGAGCAACCTTATCTAAGCACATCTGACTGCTACGTGTAGACATGGCATACACTTCCTATTAAGTGAAGAACAGAAATTCTCCACAAGAACTCAAAAGTTTTTTTGTAATATTCTGTGGCTCATAAATATATTTTGACAACTTATGTAATACTTAGCATTCACCTTTGTAATATCTATAGTGGTGATAAAAAAGATAATTTATTTCCTCTTTAGCTCACCTTTTGCCACAGTAACTCCATTTTAGCCATGGTTTGATGAAACTAAAGATACCGCTTTTCCTACTAATCCCTATCTTTCCTTACAAACATTCTCAGTTATATTTCCATTTCATTGTAAGTTAACACCAGCTGCCCACATTCATCTTTAACATGAACGGGATATGCAAGCATACAGCACAGAAAACCAGATTACTTCATACTACTACACAACTGCTTAAAAACGTATTTACATGTCAGCAAAATTATTGGTTTTAATAAAAAGAGAAAAATGTATTTAATCTCTTGGGAGGACATCCTATGGCTTATTGGGAACTCCTGTATTCTGTGTTTTTCCTATGCATGGAGAATTTAGATTACTGCATTTCCCCTCCCCTTCTTTAAATAACTTTATATCTCACTCATAAAAGAAGTAGCCATTTGTTTTCTAGAAGGCTGCTGAAACACTATTATTATAAAGGCATTCATCACCTCTTCTCCATTAAAAAAACCCAAACATGTTAATACTTGATTATGCAAGTTTAGTTTTGGAAAATACCAGAGCAAGTAAACTTTGATAAATATAAAATACAATTGGGAGAACTGTCCATTGCTGAAGGGCAGGTTTTATGCTGCTGTGTTGGTATCCAGATCTTAAGTTCAGAAACTGCACTTGGAGTTGTGCTGTCTGTTACAGAAGTACTAAACAGCATTATAATGTTCTCCCAAATTTGCTTTTTGGGAGCAATTTGGAAGGCAATTTTGTTATTTGCTAAGATGTCCATCACTAAATTTGCCTAAACACACATACGGACACCCTTCCCAAACACACGGACGCACACGCGCGCACACACACATTGATTTTACAAAAGTCTCCTTTTCTTTAAGCAAGTAGTCACAACACTGAAAATGTTCTCCTATGTGTTCACTGATTATTCTCAAATGATTTGTCACCACTCTGCCACTCAAAGGAGATGGTTATTTCATTCTCCTGAGAAACTAACTATGTTCAAAAGCAGCTAAATGAGGATGGTGGTGTGATATAAATTCCAATAGAAAAAAAAAGCATCGTCCATCCGTACAGCCGTCCATCCTGAGAAACTTCCACTGGCACATTCTTGACGTGCTCCATCGGTCATGGGGTTCCCATCAATAAATAGAAGGTCAGTGCAACAATGAGGAGCAAGCAGAACGGAGAAGAGAAGGTCTGGTAGGCAGCTGATGGCATGAAAATATCTTCATACTTGTAAATACTGACAACACGCTCGGATACGGGTGGTGAGTCTATATCATGACGAGTTATAGAACCTTTAACAGGTAAGGACAGAAAGAAGTAGCATCAGATGCATTTTTTCCATAATCTTATCAAAGAAACAGGTAGACAGACAAGTAGTTTTAAAACCTACAGGAGCATGCAATATTACACTCTCAGTGAGGAAGGTCATTTGTCTTCTTTCTGAAATTAAACTTATGAAGAAACCAAATTAAATTCAAGTAAACAATAAACATCCTTCAAAGGAATTCAGAACTTCTAGTTATGAAGGTCTTCTACATTTAGCTTTGGGCAGTGTTTGTAGTAACTATATAACCAAGAAAACACAACATGTAAGTCTCAGTTATTTATCTTGTCTATTTATAAGCCTCATGATGCCGGAATTTTAGTTCATTTTTAAAAATGGGGTCCAGTAAAAATAATGTAATTAGAAGACATTTATCAATTTTGGCACCTCATTTCTGTCAGCAAGATAGAAATCAACTTACCTTGAATTGCTGGACCCCAAGCAAACAGATAGTACCAGCTCAAGTGCAGGTCGACGATGGTTTCCTCCCGGGGAACATACACAGGACGCTTGAATCGACATGTCACGCGATTGTTTTCAAAAACCCCTTCCTCATCTCTAGCAGGATTCCTCTGGATTTCTTTAGCCCACTGGCCGACATTGTAGAAGTGCTGTATCCGGACTCTTCCGTTATCATCATGAACACAAGCCATGACATCATCTCCTCCCTATGTAGCAAAAACATATGGGCAGAGGGAAAACAAAAGTGTCACAAAAGATTTTCTTGTTTATGTTGTGACTAGATTTTAGTAATTAAAATTATAGACATATTTTACTATGGATATATAACTTAGAAGGAATGAGAACCAAAATACAGAAATATTTGTTTGCCTAACCACATGTCTTAATCAGATTCAAAAGCACAAAGTGGATAGTAATATTTACTTACCCTTACTACCTCTGAATTATCTTTTGGAACTTTCTAAGAGTAACATATTTGTTACTATCACCCTGATATCAAATAATTAACCAGGGGAAGGCTGTTTTCTTTCATAATTTGTGAAGTTCTGGGATCCTGCTTCATAATAACTGTCAGTCTTGAATCCTTGATATGTACAAAACCCACTGCATCAAATCATGGACAGAAAACCAATATTATTTAGTGAAATAGAGGAGATCAATCTACTAAATATGGGAAAATAATAACATAAGTTACAGACTGTCTTTTCTAAGCATGTTCACTTTAGAGAGCATCACTTCTTACATCTCTTAAGAGAAAATGAAAAATGTTCAGCATGTAGTAACAGCCTACCTGTGCTCTTCCTAATTTATTTTCCAAGTTTAGTTTTTACACATCTGAGCACAAATCCCTCATTCTTAAATACAAAGAGGCAAAAATAAAGCTATTTTCACGTAGAAAATAATAATGATAAAAATAAAATAAAAAAAAAACCCAAACATTCTGAATCTCAGTTAACAGAATGGTATTACAAGATCCTGCCTAGGCACAAAAGCCTGCAAGTGGAAAAGCATAATGTTATTTGAGACACAGAAATAGGTCACAGGACTCAAAAATATCTATTGAGGACACAAAAAGAAGGTATTTTTTTCCTGAGTTTCTGTAGCTATCCAGGCCACACCATTTCCATTAGTGCCTCCAAAGCAAGGACCACTTCTCACAGTGAAGCTGTTTTGACCCAGTCATTTTATGATTAAAGCCTGCACATCCCAGGACACCAAAATATCCCAGAAGGTAGGAAAAAGGATGAAGTCAGCAGGGGAACAAGAGAGGAAGTCAGATGCTAGCTGGTTTAGTCCAGCTGACTGATGGTCATTAGATCATGGACACAGCAAATCTGGAAGCAAAACCTTTTACTTTACACTTTATTCTTCTTACCAGAAGCTGAGACTGAACGAGTTGCTTGGTGTGCCTGGGATGAAAGGTAACGTCTGCTTTCCAAAGGGCTGATGAGATGCAGGCAGTGGGACCCTGGGATCTACTGCAAGTGTATCAGAGTTACAAACTGGTAATCAGCTACGTCTGATAGCCTGGGGCCAAATATTTAATGGTGCTGAGCTGCTTTGAAAACCCTGTTGAGTACATGCAAGCCCCTAAACTCTTCCCATAATTTGTCTGTTCCTCACAACATTAAAAACATAAACTCTTTCTTGTGACATGAGCAGTTCATTATGACGCAAAAGATTTCTATCTTTATTGTGTTTATTTACAGTGCCATATTAAAACATAAACAGTAATGACTCAAAAACACCTGCCCTCACTTTTTCTATTTCTCACTTGGAGTCTGATAAAAATGTTAAGTCAGTGTGAATCTTCCCATTCGTTCTTGTAGGTCCTAGCCCGGGACATCTAAATTCTGTATTTTTTTTTAAGACTGCTGCTTACAACTGTACAAGAAACAGTCCTGTTCTCTGACTTGTGCTTTAGGACACAGACTCAGTATGGGTTTATACGCTCAGGAGTGTTTCTGCATACAAACACCTCCATTATGAACTGCATTTTAATCTTAAACATTTCACAAGGAACATGGACAAAACACCTTCGCCTAAGTCATCTGTTGCTCATGTTTTTAAATTTCTCACAACACACGATCCTGTCTGGCTGATAGAAACACAAAAATGGTGAAGCTTTTGAATGAAAAATTAAGTACAAGAATAACCATAAAACCAAACCAAAAAAAATCCAGGAGAGATAGAAGAAGGTATTTTAACAAGACTGCTTTCTGGAGTATTTAAATTAGCAGGAGTCATTTTGTCACACATTTGTGGCTTCCCTGGAAAAAGACACAGGTATCAAAGATTTCCAAGGTTTAGCAATGAAACCCATATTTACACCACTGAAATCAGCTGACTTACTCAAGAATAAAATTATTTGCTATTTAGCTTACGATGTGCCTTTTGTCCAAGTGACACTGACTTAAAGTGCAACAGGACTTTCCATGTGAATTTGCTTATCCCTGAGGGATTTTCTAATAAAGAAGGCAAAAAGCTAATTACATGCAGACATTCAGAGCTGAACCGGAATGTCACTGTAATTCTCAGAGAAATGAAATGACATATTAGGAAGGATGAAGCAGTTTTCTGGCAGGCAGTAGGCCTAGCTTCTGCTCCCAGGGTGGCTACTGAATGGTGCTTTGCTTTCAGGAAGTAATTTTTTCCATATACACTCTGCTTCTGATAGATCAACTACAAACCATTTAGATCCTAGCATGTAAATTGTCTGCACACTGTCAACTGAAGAACCGTGTGTGTCTTACCATTTTCTTGTCTGAGGAAAATCCCACTGCCACCCAGCCATCAGTATCAGCACTCAGCTCAAATTCAACATCAGCTCCTATTCTGCGGTAACTTAGAAAGTAGTCACAAGTCTCTGCATTGCATCCAGGTTTACCGTACCTAAATAGAATTGGAAATACATGTAACTTTTCCTTGCAATTTCCTGCTGTGGGACTTAAATTACATTTCTGCAAGAAAAAAATAGAAGAATGAATTTTGGTATAATGGCAGTAAACATATTATATTATGCTATATGCAAAGTACCATTAATTATTTGCAATTATTACTCTTTTAGTGTAAGAATGTGTAGTATTTAAACGGTATGGCAAGCAATTAACACACACAGTATTGCTCTGTTGACCTTCCTACCCCTGGTTTTATATATGCTTCATGAAAACACAAGAAATGTGAAATAACTGTAAGTCGACAACTATGATACATATCCATAAATAAGCTAGTTTCCTCAAATATAGTCCGTAACTACAAAGTATGTTCTTAAATTAAACGTTTATTAAAATTAATATGGGACATCTACCAAAGTCTCCAATGCAATCAGCCAGCATTTGCAAACATAAAGGTATCTGCATTCTGATCTCAGACTGACCTGAAGCACCCCTTGGTTTTCCCACAGTCATCCACTCTGATTTTTGCAAATGGATCCACAGGAGGAGCAGTAGGGAAAGGGTAACCTGTGTAATCAGAATAAATCATTATGAAATAAAATACAAGGAATAAAAAGCAATAGTACTAGAGAGAAAGGGTTCCAATAGCATTTCCTTTGTCTGTTGATAACTGAGCTGTTCAGATGGGTGACTACTCTGTCACATGCACAAGCCTTTGCTCAGGTGGTCCTGGATCCCGGTACCAAAGTAACACTGATAACTGAAAAAAAAAAAAACCAAAAAATTTCTCAGGTTTCCTACATTTGTTAGAAGGAAGAAGGATGCTGGAGCGTAGCTTTACTACACCCGGGGCATAAGTTAACTTAAGGCAGCAAGAACACCAAATAGTGTGGTCAACCAACAGTTAGGGATCTTCACTCAGCTCTCTTTTTGTGCACTCTGTCCCCTCAGGACATCCATAAGTGCACTAAATCGTACCCCTTAGCCATAAATGACAGTACTAAATATAAATGCAGGGCACCAGATTCAGATCTGTAGGAATGGATACCTTATAGGCAGGAAAAAACTTTATAACACATCCTCATTAATATGTAAAATAGAGCATGCATTGTGATAAAAGGTGAGAGTACCAAAACAGGGAACTGCCTGCAGTTATGACCTGCAACAACAGGTGGAGGAAGACCCAGAAGGGTCGGACAATGAAAGTTACGATTCCAAGCAATCCCCTTTGTGCTGCACAATAATAGTACACCAAAGAAAAGTATGACCATTTGCAATCAGACTTTTTCTGTCTTGGCGTGGACATGTTTGTTGCATGAACATAGCTATTTTAATAGGATATTCTTATACAGCAGAAAACCAAAGTGCTAATTGTGAAACTAGAAAATCCTGTGAAAGAGCTTTGTGGAACAGGAAATAATCACTGCTGCAGTCAGTTACATGCAAACAAACATTCAACGTACACAACTTTCAGCATTAGGGAGCCCAGATTCACTTTCCTAGACCTCTGTCAAAGCCAATGGAGAGAGAAAGTACGATGTAAATTGTAAATCACAGCCCTCCGTTAACTGCATCAGGAGCCTGGGTAAAGTACCCAGCATAAATGTATTAAGCTGGCAAAATTTCACAGCAGCCAGTGGCGGAGCATCACTAGAAAACTGGCCACAGGACATCCTATCTTCTCACTTCTTCCTCTTTTTGAACGCATCAAACAAACGGTTTTCAGGGCAGCTTGGCCATGAAACTGGAGTTTTAACCTTCTGCCATTCGTACATTAAAAAAAACACCACCCCG
>VWZY01003720.1:769846-796361 GCA_013399075.1 Chloroceryle aenea | reverse complement strand
CCAGCAGGACTAGAGAAGTGGGTCTCCCCCTGTACTTGTCACTCGTGAGAGGACACCTCACATTCCAGGTTTGGTCCACTCACTCCACAGAGGACATTGAGGTGCTGGAGTGTGTTCAGAGAAGGGCAACAAAGCTGGTTAAGGGTCTTGAGAACAAGTCTTACAAGAAGCAGCTGAGGGAGATGGTTTTTTTTAGCCTGGAGAAAAGGATGCTCAGCAGAAACCTTATCACTCTCTACTACCTGAAAGGAAGTTATAGCAAGGTGGTGGTCAGTCTGCCTCAGTTTCCCCAGTACATGCAATAGGACAAGAAGAAATGGCCTCAAGTTGCACCAGTGGTAATTTAAGTCAGAGACCAGAAATTTCTTCACTTGTAAAGCCCTGGAACAGGCTGCCTGTGGAAGTGATGGAGCCACCTTCCCTGGAGGCGTTTAACAGACACAGTAGACACAGTGCTGAGGAGCATAGTTTAGTGCAGGACAGGTCTGGGATAATCGTGGGACACAATTATCTTAAAGATCTTTTCCAACCTGAACTATTCCATGATTCTAAAACAATTTATTCTGATGAAGAAAAGATCCTATCTATCTGCTAATGGTGTAACAGCAAGCAACTCTGGAGAGCTTGGATATGTTGTTGGGAAATGCTTGTAAACTAAGTTATAAAAGNCTTCGCATGTCATTCCCCAAAGGCACATCCATATTCATTATCCGCAGTCACAGGCGGGCAGAGAGTCAGGTGCACAAGTGGCTTCACTGATTTTAAAATAATTGNGGTAATTTAAGTCAGAGACCAGAAATTTCTTCACTTGTAAAGCCCTGGAACAGGCTGCCTGTGGAAGTGATGGAGCCACCTTCCCTGGAGGCGTTTAACAGACACAGTAGACACAGTGCTGAGGAGCATAGTTTAGTGCAGGACAGGTCTGGGATAATCGTGGGACACAATTATCTTAAAGATCTTTTCCAACCTGAACTATTCCATGATTCTAAAACAATTTATTCTGATGAAGAAAAGATCCTATCTATCTGCTAATGGTGTAACAGCAAGCAACTCTGGAGAGCTTGGATATGTTGTTGGGAAATGCTTGTAAACTAAGTTATAAAAGAGTTGGGGTTTTTTCTTTTAAAAAAATACTTAAGTTTTTACTAACATTTAAATTAGTGAAGTCAGGTTTACTTCTCATGATGCCAATAAAGTCAGAGTTCAACATGGCTTATTTAACCAAAGACATGTAAATCATGGTTCCATTGAACTGAACAAAACAAACTATTGTGTACTGGCCAAGATTTAGAAACACAACAATTTCGGGATAAAAACATTGTATTTGAGGGTTGTTAGAGAAGTTGCCTACTTGATAAAGGGTCTCTAACCAGTTACGACTCTTGTTTCTACTAACCAAAAAGATTATAACATTGATGAATGGTTGGGATTTTCTTGTTAAGATCTTCATTGCGATCCCAGCAATAATTAGTACTAAACTTGTTTTCTTGTTTCTGCAGTGCACCTACATAGTATATCCTAAGGTTACTTCAACGTTTTTCATACAGATTTTTTACAAGGATAAACCTAATTAAAGAACAAGTATTTAACTGGCTTATCTTCATTTGGCAGTCAACATGTGCAGGGAGGAAAGGTTTCCAGCAGCCTAAGGTGTCTGCTGTGCAATAATCAACCCCATCAAATAAATGAGACTATTAAATGAGAACATATTACAAATTCTGAAGCCATTTCAGTATGTCATTAAGTCAATGCTTTTTTGTTCCGATGCTGTTGCTATGCCAATTTGAGACAGGAAAACAGTCTTTAAGCATTTACTGAAAACACTGCTCACCAACAGGGGAAAAGGAAAACCAGGGGAAGATATGCAGACATCCATCTGGTACTTGGGAGAGAAATCCAAACTCCCCTGTTCTGACAGCCACTTCTCCCACAGGTGCACAAAGCCCTCTCCCTGCCACCGTAAAAGATTCCCATATGTCAACACCCCCAAAATATAGCAGTGGAGAGCAGAGAAGCATTAAGATGAGGTTCTCACCATTCCTCACAGGCAGCTGCAGTGTTACTCTGCTGGCACCTGACAGCTGTGCCATGCTCAGGACACACTGGGGCAAGGTCCTTTTTCTACATACAAGCAGACATGCACAAACCCCAGACAAACAGAAATGGCAGATAAGCTGATATATGCTGCTTGATGGAGACACTTTATATCTGCCCCCTGGACAGGCCCAAGAGAGACTAGTTTGCCCACTCCCTTAACCCTTCTGAACCCTGGCCAGATGCTAAAGAGGCACTTTTCAGGTGGATAGTGCCACGTGATTTGCTGAGGAGTTGATGTGAGTTAATTGTGGAGGCTCCAGGCAAAGTGATATCTGCCAGCCAGGGACTGGATGCTGCTATAATCCCAGCCCCAGGTAGGCTCTCAAGGATGGAGTTTATATTGTATGGCACTAGGGCTTGTGAAGCAGCACAGCTTTTTTTACCTATAGGAAACAATGCTTCTTCTCATGAAATATCTCAGCATCTAGCTGGAGCATTTTTAGAATAGTCCACATTTGCTATAACACTACAAAATAAAAACCAATTTCATCATAACTCTCATTTGTAGCAAAGTATCAATAATGGTAATATTTTCAAAGTGACAGTCAAGAACAGGGTTTCAGAGATTTTCCGTGGGGAGCCAGAGTTCTTGTTTGATTCCACCATTCTGCTCAAACACATATCATACCCTTCTGATTATATTTGTCATTAAAGAGTTCAGCAGCAACAGAAAACAAAGATTGGATGGTTTCCTTGATTTTATCAATAGAAAGTTTTTGCCTTTCTTTCCTAGCTTGAAGGAACTTCTCATAACACAGGAAAATCCTACTTCTGACCAGCTCGTCTCTGGCGCTCAGTCCATGCTGAAGTTAAGATTGCCAGCAGCCACCCCAGCCCCTCCACCCAGCTCCCTGCCCTTGCACGATGACTCAACATCTAATGACACAATCACACAAGATTTTCCAAAGCACCTGTCCCATTTGACAGCCTACAATGAATGAAAGGGTTGAGCAATGCTTATTTTTATCTTCTCTTTTTTATTTGAGCTCCACTTTGGGGCCAACTGTCAAAAGCATATTTAAACACTTTTAAAGACTTGCACTCCTCCTTCCTGTTGTGGTCACACACTTATGAAACTGACCTTCAGAACTACAGCTAAGAAAAGACAGCCTTAGCAGAAGAGTATTTTGCTTTACTTTTCTGATTATGTTAAAGGGACCCAGTCGCATTTCAAATTTCTCATAAGGGAAGTGGGAGACTTGTGTAAGCTTGAGATGCAGTATTGATATTTCAGTGCTATTCCAGCTCTTCCCCAGCACCGTAGTTTTAACAAGAGAGAGTCATCTTGCTGCATTTCACAGAGGAACACCATTACAGGTATTGCACATAAAACATTTAGCAGCACAGCTGGCCACAGGGCTGAGGGACACTCAGAAGCAGCACAGGCTGTGCTGACACCTGCTAGCTTATGTTTGTAGGTAGGACAACAACAATGAACATTTCTGGTGCTTCCTTGCTCCTTTTCTGAAGGACTGAGACATCCCTTCCCGTTTTCTTCACTAGTTGCCCTCTGTTGTCAGAGGTGTCATCTTGGGCTGCTTTCCTTCTGCCCATTCCCATACTGGGAGGTTTTGACAGGTACCTGACCCCAGGAAGGGGCCAGCAGAGGGTCTGAATGGATGCTGGGTGCTCTGTAAACCTTCAGCACCTTCTCTTACCCCAGAATTTCCTCTTCAGCCCTGGTTGTCCCTCCCCTGAAAGTCCACCCACCCACTCCCACTGCTAGGCATCTGCAGGCAGGCAACAGTCTTCCTCTGGCTGTAAACAGCCTTGACAGACAGCAGCTTACCTACCTGCCTGTTCTGGCTCATCGGGTGTGCTGCTCGGCCAACGGAAAGAGCAAAGTGTGTACCCTTCTAGCACAAGAAACATACAGCAAAACCCAACGAGTACGTGGGCATTTCAAACTATGTCAAGTGCTTTCACTTCTCCACTCTCCAGGAGTGGATACGACTATAAAGGGGCTGTGCAGAGAATACCTTCGGCTTTGTGAAGCCTAGAATAACAAATCTCATTTGCTCACGTCAACCCACCTATGGGGTAGTCCTGCAAACTTCCATGACGGGCCACAGAGGAGCAGTTCAGTCACAGGGGACCGTATCAGTCATTAGCCCTGACCAGGTTCACTGCTTTCTCTGGCATGACAGGTGAGCAGGCTGGCTAGCCTTCCAACACACGCAAGCACCTGTAGCCCATGTTTGTATAGCTGTGCATCCTTCAGATGAGCTACTCACCTAACCTGGTGTTCTGATGCCTGAACTGTGTTGCAGGTGAGTAAAAAGGAAAACACTCCTGGATGCAGCTGTGCACAACAGCTCCAGTGGCACACTGCTTTGTTTTACCACACGCTGGAAGCAAAGTAGAAAATGAAGTTAAAACAACATTCACAGTAGTCATCAGTGGAAAAACTTGGGAGGCTTCATAAAAACCTCTCTTCCTGTTATAGTTCACATCTAACAGCAGTTTTTCAGGAACCTGCTCATCCTGCCTCCCCTTCCCCTCCCTCAGACTTCTGCTCTGTAGGTACCATAGGTTAAAGCAGTCTCTAATTAAAATGCTATTGTTAGCAATCATCATATGAGGCCCACAGAGGAGATCAAGGCTTCATTGTTCCATGTGATACATCCACATGGATGTCATGGGTCCCTGCTGTAGAGCTGGCACTGAACTGAGCTTTGAAATACTACCCCCAGTTGCTAGCTCAAGGTTCAAATAAGTCAGTGGCATTCCCAAGAGAGTGACATTCCCAAAACCTCTTGTTGGGCAGACTCCACAGGATAGAAGGGAAGAATAATATTTCAAATAAGTGGACTGGCAGAGTTCAAAGGGATAATAAGCATTTCAATTCAACATGAAAGACATCTTCCTCTGCAGAGCTTTAGGATGGCATATAGCCAGGCAGATAAACTATTTAAAAGCCCCTTTAATCAAGACTATTAACATGGAGATTTTTCTCTTAATTAAAAACACCCCCCTATTCAATCACATTAAAGAGAAAGTAATAGAAAAATACATTTTTATTTGATTTTTTTTTTCAAAGAACAGTAAAACCAGTTTTCCTTGCAGAGAATCACATTATTAAAAGTTGTCTTGAGAAGATTCATTTAATCTAGTCCATTGATCACATTTTATCTTGGAGTAAACTGTTGCACTCACATTTCAATGAAAAAGGTAGAAAACCTGCTTCTGGGCTTCCCAAATGTTTAACTTTCTGACCATAAGCAATAATGAGACAACATAAAGGGAATATTTTTCTTCCCACAAATTTCCTGGCATCTCAGGAGAGATGCTGTAGAAAACAGTGCTATCTTATGTATAAAACACCCTTCTTTTTCTTTTAATTATTTTGGAAGCAAGCCACATTAAAAGGAGCCTGTCTATTCTGAAGAAAGCAAAGCAGCAAGAATATTACCATGCACTTGTATTCAGCAACGGGAGCACCAAAAGGGGAAGATGACACTTCAGGAGCCAGAATGGACTACCAACATACCTCCCTCTCTTCCTCAATAGAGCCTCAATAGAGCCTCAAAGTCCTGCCTGCTACTGGGCTCTCTTCTTCCCACCAAAATAGGTGTTTATTATCCTAATGCTTTAACTTCTGCTGGTAGCTAAAAATGACACAGCTGCTCACCAACCACTTCCACACCCCCACCCACTTCCACACCCCCTCCTGCAAGATAGGAAAGGGAATCAGGAGAAAGTAAAAAACATGAGACCCCAGGGGTAGAAATAAGGACACTTTAATAAAACACAAAAAGAGAACAGCAGCACTAATAAAATGAGGGACAAAGCCAGTAGTAGAAGCCAAGAAGGCTCTACCTTTGTCCAAGGCATCAACTTTCCCTCTTCCAGCCATGCTGAAGGAAGTTTAAAATAGGCTTCCCCCAGCCCTCCCCTTATATATGGGCCTGACTCAGCAGTGCATTGAGTATCCCCTGGGTGGCTCAGGTGTTTATCCCGGCTGTGGCCCCTCCCAACTGCCTGGGCCAGCAGCTGTCTGTCATAATTGACCCGAACCCAACCCAGGACAACTATTCATCTCACAATGATGAAGAACAAAAGAAAAATTAATAGGACCAGAGAAGCCCTTACAGAACAGCCATGGAAAGGATGCTTCACATGGAAACATGGCATCTGAAGGGAATTAGGCAGCCCTTAGCAGGATAAGGATTGCTGCTCACTTTATTTTCAGCCAGATTTGCAGACCTGCGTGATTGTAGAGGAAGAGCAGCATATGGGACATGCGTGAAACCTCATTGAACCTCCCACACAGTGCAAAGTCTGCCAGCTAAGAAATCTAACCCCAGGCAGGGAAAATATCACCATCTGACAGAGATTTGCCAGTATGAAACAGCATTTCTCACAAGCTGAGAAGTGGTTCAGCAGGACAGCTGTGGTGAAGCTGAGGCCATACTCTGTTGGACTAGACCTGAAGAGGTTGCAGGGTCATGTGCTCATCAAGATTCTATGGCTTTGCACTCCTCAGACTTTTAGGTAACATCTTTGCTGTGAATCCATCTTCCTTCCCAAGTTGAGCTGGCAGAAGGAGGAGGATACGTGGTAATAGATACACCAGTGCAGTGCTAGGCCTGGTTTATTGCACAGCTGTCTGCTAACTGACTCAGCTATGTTGCTTTGACTCTGAGACTTGGTTGGTCAGCTTCTGCAAAAAGCCTTTTGTCAGATTGAAGAAAACCTAAAAGTATCTTTAAACATGCCCCATATTGTCCATGATGTCTTAAGCAGTACAATGTCAAGGTGCATCTTACTCTCTCAGGGTTTCCAAAGTGATCAAACCTCCCATTATTTGAACTTAACAGTGCTGAAGCAGCAGCACTGCTTGATAAGATGGAATGTGCCCATGCAACCCGGTTCTTCTGCACCCTCCTCAGCCCTACCACGCTTGACAAGACAAGCGTCAAATGGCAAACTTTTCAGCTTTGCTGTCTTGCAAAAGTGACATTAACTTTGTCCTAGTGTAGCTGCCCTGTTTGGGCAGGAGAACATAATGTTGGATGGCAACTGCATTCTGCAGTTGCTGCCTGCCAGGGCTCTTCAAAGATTAAGCTTGCTCCCTGGAGCCCACTAAAAATATTATGTGTGTATCTCGTCCTACAGATCTGTCTGGGTACATAGCGGCATCTACCTTTTTTTAAGGGAAGGAGCATCTCCATCACCATAGCTATCTACAAACTTAAAGTAAGCTTTTCCAAGCAGCTCTCAATCCCAGGCATCCACTTCCTTCACTTGCCAGCTTAGTCCTCTGCCTTGACCCTTCAGAAACATGGTGAAATATGCTTATTTCCACCAGGCTCTATTTGCTCCCATTTCTTAGAAGGTATTCTTGCAGGCCACGAGCTGAGTAGAGCTGTGCCAGCTTACGGTAGCAGGCAGCTGGCCCGTACCCTCTTGTGAGCCTTAGTAAGGCTTACTAAGCCTTGAGCGGTGCCTTGCTCTGCCTTGAGAATTACAGACAGCTGTGCCTTGAGTACACATTTCTGGAGCAACAGAAAAGGCAGGATCTGCCTGGGGTGTTTGGACTGTTCCTAGGCATTCGATCTTTTTACTTGCTACTTTTAGCTAAATCTCTTTGAAGGTGGTTTGATGACTTTAGTTAATTAACTAGGCTTTTATTTGATGCTGGTTACTCTCACATTCAATTAAAAAAAAATAAAATATTTCCAGTCTCGCCTCTTCAGATAAGAAGAATTAGCTGCTTTTTCTGATATAATCACCTCTTAGTAAGTAGCCAAGAGAGAGTCATTATTGCCTCTTGAAGCTAAAGAAATGTCAAAGGTATTAAAACACTGACATTTTATTGCAGCGAGATCTGTGAGATCAGCCAGACAGCTGCCTGAAGGCAAGCTCCAAAATTACTCATCTGATTTTGTTGCTGTGATATGGTATTGTGACATACAATTACCATGACTCACTGCCTCCCCTGTCAAGCTGCACATAAATGGCTTTGCCCCATTTGTGTCGTGACTATAATGAACTCAAAAGGGCCAGCACTAGAAACCCAGAGCTGCTTGTGTTGTTGGTTTGGATAATGAAGTAAGAGCTTGCTAGACTCTGTATTTCTTTTACCAGTGCGAAATTAAATGCTGCATGTAACCTGATCAGCAGATGCTGAGAAAAACAGTATTAAATCCTTTGGGTGCAGGTGGTTTGGACAGCCTGGCAATGGTTAAATGCCCTAAGAAAAGATTATTTATTCTGAATGACTCTCCTTTCTTTCTTCCACCTTTCCTGGTCCCATTTTCATTTTATTACAGTCCTTTCCAAGAACACAGAGAAGACAAGATGAAAAAAAATTTGCTTGTTGAGAAGAGCTCACCTGTCTGTGTGTCCAAGATGCCCATTCTGCTTGGTCACATACTGTGGACTCTGGCTGCCATCCAGCTGGTGCTCTGCCCTTCTGCTTTGTGCTGTTGCCTTTAAGCTTACCATCACTGATAATTTTGATCTTACTCCAATTAGACTGTACAAAGGCAGACAGTGGTCACTGAGCCTGTGGAAGCAGCTTTGGTTTCTCTGTCTGCTGGCCAGGGCAGCCTGCAGGATGTCCTCGGCTTAATGCACCAGTTCTGCAGGCTTTCCGAAACTGCCACAGGTCACAGTGGGACAACCATTTCACTACAACATTTCTTCCCTTTCCCAGAGTGTATGGTTTAGAGACACTGCATACTTCTGGGCATCGTTTTCTTTTTCACAGAAAAATGATGAATAGCTTTTTTTGACAGCTTGGAAAAAGCATATTTACTTTTCTCCTTTTCTTTGTTAAAGGAGGTGGTAAAAGATAGTCTCTAGCAGTAAGGCAATGAGATTCAGCTGTCAGTCATTCCTTCTTCTCCGACATAAAATCTGGCTGGGCAAACAAACAAATGCAAAAGCAGAGTCCTGAGTAATGTTAGGAAACACCTTTCCTCAAATGCCCTATTTTGAATTAGAATGGATTTTAAGATCAGAAATCCCACCACCACCAGTCTTCATAGAATAAGGAAACTCTGCTCAAGCTACAGCAAGACCTTATGGCCTTCTCACCAGCTTTGTTCTTGGCCTTGGTGTTTCCACTGCATTTTGTGCAATGGTTCAGAGAAGTGAAGTCCAGGAAGCATGCTTTTACTCACCTACTTTTTAAGTCTTACCTGTCTTTTGAAAGGTTTGAAAACCAACCCCCAGAGGAGCGTGGTACCTTTACCGATTATGGTGGTGCGTAGTAGCAGACATGCTCAGCGCTCCTCTCTCTGCCCAGTACGCTATGTCTTGTCTCCTTGGATACAGTACAAGTCAACTGGGAAGACAGTTTCTTCTAAATCCTTTTCCATCCCCAAAGGCCCCCCAAAATCCTTCCCCAAGACTGACCTCAAGGGAGAATTTATCACTGTTTGTCCCTGAGGTCTCCTGGCTGCCTTTTCTACTGTTGTGTTTCTGCCTTTGGCTTTGCATTTACAGACCATGGTTCTCTGTAGAAAAGCAAATTGTAAACCCTCCTCAGCAGGACTGGTGAACAGCCACACCTTGCTGGCTTTCACATGGAGCAGATAGCTCTGCCTCCAAAAGGACTCTATTCTCTTGCACATTTACCCTGCATGAGACAGAGCCGTTGTGTGGAAAACTTTGGACTGTGGATAAAGGTTTTTTCAGTGAGTTGGGAAAGCCACCAAAGCAAACACACCTAGCTGGTATTGTATAGATTACTTCTCAGGACATGGGCATTTATGCATGTCTGAAGAGTTATCCTAATTCTGCCCTTCTATTTCCTAGGTTTAGGGTTTTTTTTTCTACTGGTTTTCCCCTTGAAGTATTTCTGAAACACACTGGTTGTGATGGGATATGATCTTCCCCAGAGAGTGCCAACCCCCAAGTCTTTTCTCAAGAGAAGTGAGAGATCTTTTACTTTTGCATGGTGAAGTTTCTTCAAGGCAGAGTCAACACTACAGTTCCACTCAGCTCCTGAACAAGCCTGATGACTGCAGGGTGTATCTTGTGCCCACAGGAAAGGGATTTATGTCGGTGTCCAACTCTCTGGATCCCTTCAGCTGAGGGAGTTCTGCCAGGACATAACTGCTACCAACAGTTTCTGTCCATTTCAAAGTGTTTTTCAGTGGTGAGCCTCTCAAGAGCTCAAAGCAAGGGAAATCCATTCAGTAGGGCTTCTCTGATTGTGACTTTCAGCCTGTTTTGTGAGTGATCCCATGTTAAACACCAGCCTTTGCCTTTGTAAGAATCCCCAACACCGATGCACCCTGCTTATGCATCTCCTGCTGGGGCCACATCTGGGGTCTCTTCAGCTGAGCTATCTCCAGACATCATGCTCTTCTTTTTAAGTCACTGGTATTTTATGCAATAGAAATTCTGTTAGCTAACTGCAGTTTTCACATTTTCACAACTTCAAGACAAATTCATGGTGCTGGCAAACCAGGATTTTTCAAGGTTAGATGTTTAGACATCAGCTCCTGTGGTGGCAGCCCAATTGCTCCAGACTGGGCCACAGCTGTGCTGTTGTGAGGCAGTTCCTACATTTTCTCAACGTCTTTCCACTGAAAGGATTTTCTTTAGATTTATCCACACCCCTCTTTTTTTGAGAGTTCACACTTCTTTGGGTTCAATATCTAACTGACATTTATATGTCCATTGGTCACCTTTCTGTAGTGATCCCATGTCCATGTAGACACTTTAGATTAAATCCCATGGTTTAAAGTTTATTTCTTTTTCAACCATTTTACACACAAGTAAGAGAAACCCAGGAACACAAAATAAGTCGAGTATGGCAGAGCAACTCTGTGAGCCAAAAGCTATCTTCTTTTGCCTTCAAAGCAGAAAAAGGCCTGGAGAAGAATTTCTCCTGTTCTCAAGTCCATTTCCAGTTGCCAACACACACTTGACAAGTACTGTATTAATAAAAAATAAAAGAAAAAACCCCTCAAATTAACGCAGCATGCTGGGCTCATTTATTTGTATGGACAAATAAAAATCACCTAAGAAGCAAATTTTCCAGCTGCCTATGCGCACTTTGATGCAACTCTCTTTCCTGCCCCTTTCCTCTATCCCACTTTAGAGAAACAGGAGACTGGTTAAGATCTCCGCTGTGCTCTCCCAGAGGCCCCAAGATCCCTGCGCTGCCTGTGCCATGCTCCACAGTGCCTGCAGCAGGGATATGAAGTGGGCACTTGTGCCACTGTCTACTTCTCCACTGGCCAAGGAGAACATCTCTAGTTCTCTAACTGGTGATTCAAACTGTTTGGAGGAACATCCTCTAAGAAGACAGTTGACGACATAAAGCAGTGCTTTATGTCGTGTGCACACTTCAGAGTGCAGGGAATGGGGTGCACATGCTAGAAAAAGGTCAAAGTGGAAAAATATCCCTTCTGGGGATTCCTTTAGCTGCTTTTGGCTCCTCTCCTGGGCCTGTGTCCCTAGAGACATCCAATTCCCTGAGCCAACCCTCCATCTCTAGAGTTGTCCACAGCACCAGACTCTTTTCCAACTTCCTAGTCAAGCTGTCCCTCTGAATAGTGCCCAACTAACCCTCATTCCCAGGATTTCGGCCCTGCATCTTCCACCCTTGCACAGCAGATGAGTTCTGTGCATGTCCTGAGTCCGTACAAGCTGAACAGGTGAGGCTCAGCCCAAGGATTTATCCAAACCTGACCATGCCAGGTACAGAGAAGAAAATAACTCAAAACAAAATAAAAAAAAATGAGGGGGGGGGAAGAAAAAGAAGAACACCTAAATTGGCTGCCCTCATGATTTATTACCACATTAAGATGCAGCAAGATTAATTCCAGCTTTGGGAAGAAAGCACTTACATTAGAGCACCTGAAGGGGATTAACAAATTGGCATTTGGCTTTATGAAGAGATGAAACCTCTCCCTCTTCCACCCCATCTCTTTCCAGGGGTTTAAATTTTGGCACAGCAATATGGAGCAGTGTAGCTGAAGAGCTCATATGTCTGTAGAGGGGATAGAGGGATAGCCATGGCTACCCTATGGGAGGAGAGGGAGGTTGCTGAAAATTGCTGCCTGAAGCAAGAGGAAAGAAGACAAGGGTACCTTTGGTCATGTTTCTTCAGGATGCCTCCATTCAATAATACCTTGTTGTTAAAATGAAGCCTAACACTCCAAAATGTGAGAGCAAAAGCACTCATTTTAAGGGTAGAGCATCTGCTGATCCCTCCCACCTTTAAAAATACTCCTCTGTGCCCTTCCAGCCTTTGGTGCCCTGTAATAGGCAGGAGCATCACCAAGGCTGAGTGCTGCACCCACGGTTATTTAGGTTGTACTTGAGGAGAGGCCCAGCAACTGTGGCAGGCAGCTGCTCCCTAATGAGAGGTCATCACGGGGGGTTTCTTGCTGACAACAAAACCACTTGTGTTGTAATGTCTGTGAGATGCTGCTTCCAGGGAAGGCTGGAGGCTTGATAGCAATGAGCAGGCAGTGGCTGAGCCATCCAGGGAGAGGGAGGAAATTGTGATCTGGGCAGAGCTGGCCAGAGGTGGGACAGAGGGAAGATGAAGAGATGGGTGAGACACATGGGGTGGGTGAAAGACAAGTGTGGATGGAGGAGCACCTACTGAAGGTCAGGGGAAATAAAGGCTGGGAAAGGCCTTCAGAAATCCAAAAGATTTTCATCTGTAAAGTAAAAAAAGTCAGAGGTGTTGGTGTGGGAGGGAAGGGATGCTCAAGGGGATGAAAGAAGTAGGTGTCCATGAACCAGTCAGTGTGTGAGCATTGAGCTGAGCAGGAAGGAGCATTAGCAGCATGGTATGGAGAGAGATGAAGGGACTAAGGAAGCAGGTGGTTTGAGGAGATACCTTCTGCTCCTGGTGGCTTGCAATAACCAGGGCAAGTAGCCAAGCTGGCCAAACATCACACTAAGCCTTGGCTTGTTAATGATGGAAATACAAAATGGGAGCACTCCTGGGCTGCAAAGCTAAGTCGTTTCAGCACTCCCCCTCCTTGTCTTTACATGTCAGCAGTCTTGGCAGCCGTTCTTCTTGGGGGCTGTCATCCCCCTGTGGCCACAAATGAGCCATGAGCCAGGGTGATGAGGGTGCTGCTGGTCTTGCTCAGCGTTGTCAAAGGCACTGACTGCAACTCTGCTGCAGCTCTCGCGCTGTTCCTTGAACAAAGCCCAGCTCTGTAGGGTTTAGTCAGCTGTAGAGGGCACAGATATGAAAGTCCTTTGCAGGAGGGAAGAGTGACCAGTCCCACAGTGATGCCCCTGTCATCAAATCCTTAATTTCCCATACCTGGGTAGAGGCAGTTCACACTGACCTCCCTCCTCACAGTCTCATGCATGTCCTCATGCCTGCACAACCTGGGAGCAAGGCAGCCTCCAAAATCTCCAGAGCCCCAGCTCCTATGCATGCCTTTACATGTCCAAGCACCACAGCTCTCAGCCCCACCAGCTTCAAGTCATCCCAGAAGGGCAGCACAGGTCCCACCTTGGAGTACACTGCAGCTGTGTCGGCTACAGGAAGGAGGGTACCACAGGAGGGAAGGAAGTGCTGGGGGTTGTTGGCTGCCCATCCTCTGCTCAAAAAAACTAACCCTTGTCTCCTCCTGCCAAGCCACCCTGTGCCCTTGCCAAGCCTGGCACTGCTGGAGGGGGCAAGCAGCCAGAGCAGAGCAGGGGGCAGGTAGCCCAGAAAACACATTTTTTGTTGTTTTCAAAAGCAACAAGGCAAGTAATTTTTTTAAAAAAGATGTTTAAGTTCTTCACATTACTGGGGTCCTGAGATGCTGAAAATCACTGACTAAATACCTTTAAAGAAAAGAGTTTGTGCTCTGTTTTCCTTGGATTTTAAAAAGAATTTGCTAACAAAAGGCAGAGGAAGAACAATGCAGAAGGGCAAGTGTCTCTTTGGTTGAAGAGCTGAATAATCAGTGCATGACACAGTAAAGATCCATGTGGCTTTTATGCCTCACTGCTGTACCAGATTCCCTGATGGCAGAGCTGTGCAGTCATTTGCATCACACACTCTGTAGAAATATTCATTAAACCCCCATATAATTAGTAGCAATTGCATATTGTTTTAGGCAGTGGTAAAACACATCAGTCCCCTTTGCAGGTGGCGATGGTGCAGGTTGTTTGCTGCTCTCTTTCTCCCCATCATTTTCCTCCCTTCTCCCTGACCATTGCAGACCCTAAAACCTAGCGAGAAGATACCTCACACACGACGCCTGCTACTGGCAGCACATGTGACACATCTGCAATGGTAGGAGTTGTCAAACACATCTGATGCCACAGTTAAGCTCTTTTGCATAAAAAGGACAAGGCAGCTCTCCCCCTCTGACACCAAGAGCTGGGGATGATCCCATGAGCCTGCTGTGGGGTGTCAGGGAGAGGGCAATCATTTATCTTCTACTTTCCTCATTCCCTGGCATCTCCTCCCTGGCACTGAGTTTGCTGTAGGGTCATCTTTTAAGGCAAGGTGCACTTGAGCATGTGGATTCCAGTGCAGCCAAGCCCCAAAGTCTTCACCGTGGCTGGTAACAGCATGGCCGTTGCCTTTCATGGGGGCTGGGAATTGTTCCACCAGCCTTCAATCTGCATCTGCTTCACCTGTAGCAGGATTTGTGCAACACAGTCAGTCTGGTATCTATTGCTTCATATTCCCCCCTTGCCCCGAGTTAATAGCGTCTGCACACAGTGTCTCTTTTCTGCTCTAGAAAGCATGTCCTCTGAGAAACAGAATTTATCTCAATGACACTGCACCCAGTCCCATAGATCAGTTATCTCTCATAATAGACAAAAAAAATTGTTCAGATTTACACCTCTGAAGTCCTCACACTTCTCAGTTGCAGCCAAGTTACAAGAGTCTTTGCCAGATTTTTAGCACACATCTTATTTTCCTACACCCCAGAACACTCTTTCTTTAGCAAAGACATGCATTAAGGGGAATTAATCCACTAGGTTTGCTGGCTACCTAATCAATTTTCTTGGTATAAATTGAGTACTGATGGAAGAACGTTGATCTGTTGCTCCCCCTGCTTTGTCTGCACACAGATTAAAAATGGATTAATACCCAGTTGGAGAAATTGAGATGGGATCATATTCCTTCTGAATACAGAGTTTTGGCAGCCTCAGAAAATGGGGTGAACATAACTGGGATTTCATTTCATAAATGCACTGGGAATGCTAATGTCAAAAACGTCCTGATTTAGAGATCTTTCAACAAAAGAAAATGGAAATGTTTCATTCTGAAGGAACATTTTGTTTAGATATTTAAAGACTGGCAAAATCAAGGGCAAAAATTTGAGTGTAATTTTTAATTGTGTTTAAACAAAAATAGTTACAATGAACAGGCTTTGTTTGGTTGGTTTTTTTATTGATTTTCCTTCATGAAACAGTTTAATAACGTGGGGTCTCAGCACTGTGTCAGATGAAAGATTTCTGCCCATCCCTCAATCCAGTAGTACTTTTCGACAGCTTTTGAGCCTCAGCTGAAAGACCAGCAATGTTTCGTATTTCATGTTTCTCTGCCTTGGTCCTGCAAGTGTTTTCCAGCTCTGATATTCAGCAAAGTGTGCCCCAGCTAATGACCCAACTGATGTCTGGCACTCTACAATGCTGGTCNTGCACTTGCTCTTGTTGAAGCTCATGAGGCTCAACAAGCTGGACAGGCTCACCTCTCCAGCTTGTCCAGGTCCCTCTGGTGTACCAACAGCACCACTCAGCTTGGTGTCAGCTGCGAACTTGCTGATGGTGCACTCGATCCCACTGTCTGTCATTGATAAAAATGTTAAACAGGACAGGTCCTGGTACGAACCCCTGAGGGACACCAATTGTTACTGCTCTCCATCTGGACTTTGAGCCATTGACCACTACCATATAAGTTTAAGCTGGAGAAAACCCTCTGGATTTTTTAAAGAATTTATGTATATTTTTCCTTCAGACGTATTTCATTTATGAAGATGGATCCACTTTATTAACAACCAAATTCTTCCTTTACTTGGCATAGTGCCCTGTGCCTCCTAAACGACTGACTTGACTACAAATTGCTCAGACTCTGTGATTTATTTTTCATCTCATTTATTGCAGGCATGAATACAGGAACAGGTAAACAGCTGAGCCGTAAAAGTTTCTCTCTAGGCATGTTTTCCACAAAATGCCATCATACACTGATGATACACGCTGCTACTCAGATGAAACAAAATGGTGTGAGCAATCTTACTTTAAAGCTGCTACCCACCAGTCAAAGCTGCAGCTGCCAAAGAAGCCTTCTCCTCCACTTATTCTCTCCCTTTCCTCCTTCTCCATGTCATCTACAAGTTCTTTTACGGCACTTAACTTTACAAAACACAGTTGTGAGGTTGATCTTACATGCAATTACAGATCAGCCTCAGTATATTTATTGCAAACTCCTTGAACATCAGGACATTAGAAAAAAAAAAAAAAGATAAAAAGAAAAGAAAAAAAAATAAAAGAAAGAAAGAAACAATATAACAATATTCCATTGCATAATTACGTGTAGGTTTTTTTTTTGTAGCCAATGAACTAGAAATGTATTCATAAAAAAAAAAAAAGAAAACCAAAGGATATTTGTAAACAGTTCAAACGAAACATGATTCTGCCTCCAATGAAACATTTCCCTCCATTGCCAGCTCTGTTTCAAATGGGCACGCAGGCATCCTGTTGCAAGAGAGTTGTGAAGCCACAGACTGAAACTTTGGAGGAGTTAATTTTCAAACATTGCACTTTCAGGTTTGAAACATGAAAAATCTGCACACACCGTGGGTCTGATAGAGATGGGAGATCTCAAAGAACATTTCTAAAGCAAACCTGGTTATTCCTTTTAAAACAAAATAGTGAAAACAGCTGAACCACACAAAAAGAAAGCACGATCTCTTTTGTAAGAGACTGCAATATGAGAAAATATTTAACTCCTTGCATAGCTATTTAAATGGCCAATAAATTTTGCTGGAATCACCCAAACATGACAACATTGCATTCTGCTGCTTACAGACTTCACACTGGAAAGCTGGGATCTGCTGACCAGGTCAGAGCACCACTCAGGGCACTGTGAAAAAGCAGGGCCACCCCTGGTAGGTTTTGCCGTTTTGCCAGAGTGGCTGTAGCCAGAGGTTTCATCAACTGGCTACTCCCAGACTGGGCACAACTACAACGAAGCCTCTGTGCTTATGCCGTTGTAAGTTACCCCAACTCTCCGTTCTCCCCCTAAGGAATAAAGGCTGTTCTGACAACAAGGTGTTCCTGGGAGTATATTTACACCTAACGCGCAAGGCTTTTGCTGGCAGAGCTATGTCAGTCACAAATACCTCAAAGCACCCCTGGATGATGTTAGCCATGTTGGCAAGGGTTTGCAATGTAGACTAAACCAGAGAGACAGAGAGCAGGATTCATCTCGCTTAACTTTAAGGAATATAAAGGTAGACATTTAAGTCAGAGGCACCTCTGGAAGGCAGTTCCTTTGATCTCTCATCAAGTGAGAGCTGGGCATGTGGTTATTAGGTGAGATGAACCCTTTCCCAGGAGAGCTGAAGAGACACATTTCTTTCAGCCACCCTTTCCTGTCACAAACTTTGGAGACCATGCTTCAGAAGGCTGCTGTTCAAATGCGTTATCTTTACACATGTCAATGTACATGATAATGATAGCCTGTGCTGGGCTTCATGCTGCCACAACTACATATGCAAGCTCATTAAAGCTAGCTCAGATACTTCTGCACTATAATATATTGACATACCCTCGGGCAGAGTATCCTTTAACACCTGTAATGTTGAAGTCTAGGGGCACATCTAGACTATCTGCCCCCCAGCACATGTTCATGCTGGACATTGTCTTGTTTACAGTAGTTTTGGGTAACAGGTGTCCTAACACTGTAATTCCCAACCAGAAGTGAGGGAGGGTTGTTTATTCAGAGGATGTGAAAACTGAGACGCTTAAGCGCGGCTGAAGAAAGTACATAGTAAGAAAGAACAAGGTGATGACGTTCCGCAGTTATAAGTTTAGTGTGATATCAGTAAAACAGTTTTAATAAAGCTCTGTTAGACTGCGGAACAGGAAACGGTGGCAGCCAGTGGATAAGACACTAAAACAAGACAAGGCAACGTACTTGGGGTTGTTCTGTGGAAAACATCCCACAGGAACTAAGTGGCCCTGTGAGCCTTTCCCTCTTCTGGTGGGAACCAAGGAGGGAGGAGTTTCTGCTCTTTCTCAGCTATGCCAGAGCACGCCTCAGCCATACAGACTTGGCCACTGGAAAGTAACCTTGGTTCACATTTCTCATTTTCTGGTTCCAACTTATTTCAGCTGAAGAATTTCTATACAACGGGAGCAAAACATTGCATTGAAAATAATAAACTAATAGCCTGTTTACGAGGCAGAACATCTGATGGGCTTGTCTGAGTCAGGCATTGAGTTTTGCTAAAGGCTTTTGCTTATGTGACCAGACTGCCCTAATGCGGTAACTGGATCTGTTTGCCTCCAAACCTGAAAGCGTATTGCGGGGTTCCCAAAGTCCACTCCTTAGCAATCAGTACGACTGAAATGTGTATTTAGATTTGTTTTTTTCTGTTTTTCCTTGACAATGACTTTATGAAGTCACACACAGCTGGGTGTTGCCTAACAGCAGGCAGAAGACCAGATTCGGCCAAAGCCAGTGCTGTGCCATTCTCAACATCAGTTTTCTTTCCTCTCCCAACACATCATCTTAAATTACGATTTTCTTTTACTTATTCTTCACAGTGCTCACTTTTACTTGGGTGCAGACAAAATGTGCTGCTTCTTCTCCCTCCACCTTCTGGGACGTGGTAATAAAAGACTCATTTTGAAGCCTTTTGTGTCTGTTGCATTTTCCCCTCCTTTCAGATTTTTTCACAGGGATTTAATGTTCCTAAACTATTTTTAATAACCTTGTATGGATGAAGCAATAGATTAAAACATAAGGAACAGAAGTGTCCCGGCACTGTAACCAGAAGGTGGGCAGCGTACAAGTTGCCAGCAAAGTCACCCGAGCACTCCAAAATCTGCAATCCATGTGTTTCTATGGCTCCTTCTGCCCATTGCTCATGCCGAGCTACTTCATTACATTATGTATTGTGAGTTTCTACCGAACAGTTGTGCTGTTTATTTTGCCCCGTTTTAAGGAAAGCAGAAAGGTTTGGGTTTGGTGGATTAAACCGGGGAGCCTAATACCAATTTCTTGTCCCAGTAACTATAAAATAGACAAGTCATTTTATACTGCCACATTGCAATCCACAGTCCTGAGATACTCTCAAGAATTCTCATTTCAGAAAAAGAGCACAAGGTAACTCCGAAGGAAACCCAGTCTCACAGCAATCACTTCCCAACCTCCACACAACCAAGCTGCTTAAGCTGAGATAAAGCCATCATAATCAGCATCAAATTAAGGGCAATCTTTTATCTTAGTACAAAGAAGAGAACACAGCGTACAGAGTAACAGAAAAATATACATCTTCAGCCATACAAAACGCACAAAATGTTTCCTGTTGGAAGAGTGCCTTATAGCTGACAGTCAGGTGTTGGTAGCTTTCTAGATGACCCTGCACTACTGAACAGGGGGAAATGGAGAACTTCTTTCTTCTTTGTTTTCCTAGGAGATAGTTGGTAGCATTACCTGTATACTATAAACACCCTTCCTGGGGCTACAGTTCTGCTAGCGCTGAACCCCCACCCCACCTGATGCCTGAGATAGCTCCACTGAATGTAGAGGCTGCTTGCGTGCTGGAGGTGAACAGGACATAAAGCCAGGAGAACCCTCCCCGGTACTGTTTGCCAGTACGCACGTGCTGATCAGTGGAACGAAAAAATGGGTATAGACACAGCTATACCAGAAACTATCATTTTTATTATTCTTTAAAGTGATCAGTCAACTCATGTCAGTCGGGAAGGTGGTTTATCTACACAGGAAGGCAAAAACCCTTCCTGCAGGAGCTTCATCTGCACCGCTGAGGCTCTGTAACCTTCAGTGCTGAGGCAGAAGCTGCGTATGGGCAAGCCCTAATGCCTAGGCAACCTGGAGAAGGTAAAACTTCTCACTTAGTTTAAAAAAGTCAGTATCAAGCTAGAAAGTCAGTAGCAAATTACTTTAAACAACTGATTTTTTTCAGTAAAGGAAATACAGTAAGATTTAGTTGAAGGTTTAGGTCAAGATGATAAACTATAGGGAGTTTTGGGTGTGTATACCTGTATGGTGGGGTGTCTTTCCCCCTTGCAGCTATTTATATCTCTGAGTGAAGGTAAAGGTTAGGAATTTAATAAGACAGCCATTTATTTTCCTGTGGAGACTAACAGTCCTGGGGTTAGGATGTAATAATCATTCTTCTGCTTTAAAAATGGTTCTTTAACAAATAGCAGTAGCTCGTTGCAATTTTCAGTTGTACAAAATGACATATTTTCTATGTTACTATCAAAATATTCTGCATAACATTAATTTCTGTGCACTTATTAACATATGTACAGAACAGTGTTTCCCAATAGAAATCAGTATGCTCCTTGCTGATCCTTTTTGCCCTAGATTTACCAAAACCAAACCTGAAATTAATTGTGTTAATAGTATAAAATCTCAGGAGAGATACAGGATTGAAGGTTTATTTCCCAGCAGCAAATGAATAAAGGAACGCCTTCAAGTTAAAGTCTAGCTTATACTTAATTCTAACTAACCGTGGTGAATCCAGGCAAGCCAGGAACATCACACATTTTCCCGATGCATTATGTTGAGTACACAGAAGCAGAGGAATGTAAACAGACAGAAGGCACATGAAAGGCCCCAATCCATTCTCCGACGGAAGTGTGAATTTCATAGTTCTGTCATCAAGAGTCTTTTCATCATTTTCTCTCTCTCAAGTTCACGCCTCAGAGTCTCAGCACTGTGTAATTAATGCACAAACAGCCAATTATGGGAACAACAATAAGTCTCAGATTTCAATTTAAAATAATTAACATTTTCAAAATACCAAAGGAGGGGGGAAAAGGTCAGACTCGATTCAGTGAAAAGGCTGATAACTGATGGCTGATTCAAAAACAAGTACCGCTTGATATTTCTGAAGAGCAAACAGAAGCAAGAAAAGGACATTAAAAGACCTACAACAGTTTAGGATTTAATCTCGCCCCCGTAGAAGGCTGCTGATTTCAAAGGAAGCTGGACTAGGACTCTACAAATGAAACAGCTACAGTAAATGGCATCACAAAACACCCTGGTGTTACAGCCTTCTGCTCTTCAGCATGGTCTGGTATTGGGGGACATCTGTATAGGCTGAATTTACTACAGTCCTGCACACACCAGGGTGTGGGAAGCAGAGCATGAAGTCCTTGCTCTCACACATCAAATCAAGCCAGAGCCTGCAGGTTCTGCCGGACTGGAATTGCCCTGAATTAGTGATTCCATTTCTTAATACGTAGTGTGTGGAAAAAAAACCCTGTTTACTGTGTTGTTCTGAGAGTTAAGTATCTCATGCTTGTGAAATGGTTTTGAGATTTAAATTGCAGTGTAGAAACCTTGCAGCCCATTCATGGACAAGCAGAGGTGGAATCCTCCACTTGTGCTTGAGACATCCTACAGAAGCTGAGTTCAGCACTGCAGCTTCAGAATTACATTTTCACTGGAAAGATAAATTTTTAGATGAGTTAGCAATGTTGAGCAAGTGTGCAGATGCAATTAGAACAACAACTGCCAAAAAAAATTAACAAATTAAAATGGGAATTGACTGCAAATCTAAAAGTAAAAAAGGCTCATTTATTGTCATGCCAAAGAAATACTTTTCTCATCAACATAAGCCTAGGAATTTTTGTGCTCCAGGAGTATTGAGTATATCCACTCTTACATATGAATTTAGTAAATTATCAGCTTGGAAAATTCAACTTTGATTAAATTATTCTAGAATAAGAAGCCAGCATGCAAAACTGGTAGGATAAAAGAACTGAAAACTGAAAGCAGGCTGCCTGTGAAAAATGGGATGGCTTGTTGCTTCTCTGAGAAACTACACGAAAGACCACTGTAGCTTGATTTACTAAAAAAAAAAGAAAAAAAGAAAAAAAAAGGAAAATGAAAGAAAACCCATGACTGGTTTTCATTTAGAAGAGTAGACATTTCTACATTTCTCAACCTCAGCTTTCCCCCAAGGACATTTAATTTTAAAAAACAAATTGCAACAGCAATTATTAAAAGAAAACATTTGTGCTTCAGACAAGATGACTCGCCTGAGCAAAATCTGCACAATCCTTTCTCTCCAGGTTTCTCCACAGAAATGGTATGCTGCTGGCTGCAGCAGGTGATGAAGGGAGGTTTCTTTCCAGAGTAGACACGAGTTACAGATATTTCTTTACATAACCCCGCTATTCTGAAATAGGCTTCCAGCAGCAACTGGAAAACTTTTGGTATGGGGGGAAATGGCACTTTATGGTAATTACAGAAGAAGAGAAATCAAGGTGATTCCTTTCATGCAGTGAGCACCATGGTATTTCTGTGAAAGAACTGGACAGTACCTGTCTGCCAGCGAAATCGGTTTATGTGATGTATATATTGTCTGGACCGTTGGAGTTGGTACAGTCTCTGCCAAAGACCTCAGCACGGGTGATGGAGTTACCAGCGTTATCTTAGGAGACGACTGCACCGCACAGCATTGCAATTTGCTGTCTGTAAATTCTGCCTACAAAAAAAAACATGTATAAAGAAACAGGAAGGAAAAAAAGTGTAGATTAGCTTTTATTGCTCTTGCTACCTTTCACCGTCTGATTCATCGCCAAACACTCAGTAACAACAACTAATAACAAGAACAAATGGGAAGCTGTACCTATAGCTGCTCAGTGCAACCTCCGTAGACGCTGAGCAGCCACCTCTCTTGACGGCTACATCAGAGCTGTGCCTGGGGGACAAGCCTGGTGGCAACATGCACTAATTGAGATGTAACTCTATGTACAGGACTGGCAGCATTTGGATAAAAGACATAATTAGATTGGAGAATGCCACTTATCATTGGTCTGTTTTCCCTAAAAATAATGCAGAATGCTGACCATGTGAGATTTCTGAACTATTCTTCAGAAATCCTCTACAATTTGCTGGTGAGTCCTCTGACTACTCTGTTTTGTAACAGCCAGGAATCCAGGCTTGTAAGAGTCTGAATTTCAGTGTCCATCCCTTTCCCACATTTGCTAACTGGAACATGCCTCAAGAAAAACAGTCGTGTGGTACCTAGTGACAGGCAAGGTGACAGCAATATTGGGAGTGCTGGTTGAAGACAAACAGCAGGCAGCCATCTCTTGTCTTTCAGGTGAGGCGTATCAGCACCGCAGGACTGCAGTGAGACTGGGCCACTCCACACAACTGGAGAGGGAAGATCCCTCAAAATAAATCAGACCTGTCTTGCTTTTTGGCATGGACTATTTCTCATGCCAAACCACAGTGACTAGTGCCTGTGGTGCAGTTATGACCCTGACCTGGGAAGAGCTCAGAGCAGTTTGTCAGTGGTCAGTGTGCAGTGTGTCAGGACCATTAGGATATGCTCCTTCTGGTATCAGCTGCATTGTTTTCTTGACAACTTTTTCTTCTGAACTTGGTTCAGACTTTAAGGCAGGAAAGAAGAAAAGTCACCATCATAAGGGAGCAGCTATTTGAATATCAACTTTTTTTTTTTTTTATTGTGTCTTAATTATTTTCCAAATTCTGCAAGCCATACAAGATCAATGCTAAACACAAACAGATCAGTTTAATCGGTGGGACAATTATTTGAGCCCAGGAAAGAATGGCTGTATTAGGTTTGCTTGTTTATTGCCATTTTTTAACATGCCTCTCTTCACATTTCATTTAAACACATCTGATATGTCCCAAAACAACCTTTGAAGCAAAAAGGAATCTCATTATTTAAAAAAAAAAATAGTAAAATGGAAATAGTAAAACCAACTAAAGAAGCTCACCCTCCAACCCTGGCCAGTTATATGTGCAAATACTGGCTAATAAAACCTGTTCAAACTTCCCTGATGTTCAATTTTAAAACTCAGCCTTACAAGCTGCAAGGGTATCAAATTTGGTGTTGCTTATACAGGATCCCTGTCCTCCCAGGACTGCCAGATCTTACTTTACAGCATGAGAAGGAGGCATCGCTGTGTGAGGATAATGTAAATTCTCCCAGCCTTCCAGAAATCAGCAGAGCAATGACAAATTACACTTGCTGAAGCTTCGCCCCGGGTGCCAAACTGGATTTTCTCTGGATAATGGTTTTATGGTATATATCCAAAGCATCTTTTTATATGTATCTACTTGTACAGTATGTTTGAGCCAAATATTTAACTGGTCTAAACAGATACAATTTGTTAATTTAAATCTATGTGACTCATACCAGCCTGAGAATATGGTCATCAAGCCTGCCATTTCCCTATGGAAATCTCTGAATTTCAGAGGGGTTCCCCGGCATGAAACTTATTTTTAAACATTCCAGGCAAACAAGTTCTCTGTTTTTTCCTCTGACAAATCAAAACAACTGCACATACACCACCAAATTAGAAACCCTACACAAAAAAATAAAGCCTACCCAATGTAACTGTTCATAACATTTTCCCCCTCAATCACATCTCAATATTTTGTTCCAAGCAAAAAAAAAAACCAAACCCAAAACAAAACAAAAATGGAGGAAAAGCACAGAAAAGAAAAAGTAAAAAATAAAATAACTAAACAGAAAAAGGTTAAGAACGTTACCAGCTGGACTGTGTATGACTGGAAAACATTAAGAGTTAGATTTGCCTTCAAGTCCTAGCACTAATCTAGACCTTTTCCTCACAGCTCCTGCCTGTGGTGTGGCTCATGGCTTCAAGCTATGAATCAGGATGAACTGAAATGCTGCTGGGGAGAGCAGCACATCTCTTTGGGCTGGAACAGAAGACCATGAAACAAGGGCCAATTAACCTTCCTAATTGTTTTCCTGCCTTTATGCAGTCCTCTAGGTAGCTGCTCATTTACCACAGATATTTGTGCATCGTACATATGGAATTGTATGAGGGATCACACACCATTAGATTTTTATTGTAATGGTGTTTTAAGTATTTGTGATCTGGATTCTTCTCTCCATGCTATCCAGGGAAATGGGGCTCTATGGGGAGAAAAGGGAATTTCAGAAAGATTAGTTTGAATTTTACTTTGCTTCTTCTCTCCCGACAGAACATTAAAAAAATCTTAACATTTGAATTTGCCTTGAAACAGCCATTTTCTGCAAGATGGAAATTTCTATGGGTAAGTATACCAGGGTAGCTTCTCTTTATATTTTAAAGTTCCATCCCCCCACTGGTGAAAAAGTATTTTATATAGCCCTCCTAAACTTTGCTTTAATCATAACTGTAATAGGCAGAAAAACAGTTTCCTGGCAATCGTTAGTAATTAGTGGGAAAACTATTGTGGGCGTATCTTTTTGCTTATATAAAGTAGTGCCATGGAAGACACTAACACTGGAATTTTGGTTTAGCTTTTATCACAACTGTACTACCTGGGCTTGTCTGACCTAGTGAGAAGTTGTGACATATTCCCATGTTATGTTTGGAGACATTTAATTAGAGCTCAGCCATGGCATTGACACAGCTTGGGGAGCCTAACTAACTCTGGCTTTAAAATACCTATTTGGAGAAAAACATTTACATCAAAGCCCATGATCAGGTATATTGTGACAGAAAAGCCTCTTTCTTTATATCATTAAATGCAGACAGTTACTGCACATGTCCCAGCAGTAATTGAAGTTACTTATCTCTGATTATATGCCAGATACGATTGCTGCTACTAGTAAAAATTAAGGTTAAAGTCTGAAATGCTTTATTTTGCAAACTGCAAGTCAGTTGCTGTGGTTTATAATTATAATCAGAGATTGTTTCTTATAAAGTAGATCATTTTGACACACTTAGTATAGAATGCCTCTACCCTTAGATTTGACTTATTTTTAAAATTGTCAAATAACTGTATCCTGTTTGCATATGGTACACCTTACCAAAACCTCTCAACCCCAACTTCTGTGAAAGTTTAACAAGAATTAAGTTCAGTACTTGATTCAAGTTATTAAGTAAACATGGACTTTATGCAAGGTTACCACAGTAGTCATCAACACACTAACTATATTTCGTACTTAAAATTCAGATGTTAATTCAATGAAAATCAGGTCCCTCTTTGTGATGGCACAGCAGGCAGTTTCAGGCAGGAGGCCATGCAATTGCTAGACAGAGGACTAAGTCTTTCCATTCCCTTATTTATCCTTGAAAGATGCTATGGAGCCTGACAATTGTCCTCTACAATCCTGAGCTGAACAACATTTTGGGACCAACCACATTACTGGTAGCCTTTAACTCTTAGTCCTCTGTCTAGTAAGCAGCAACGTCCGAATGCAAGCAAGTTCATTATTCGTAATGGGACTATTTAACTGATCTGCACTCCAATATCTACTTGGAATTTATCTTT
>VWZY01003720.1:757508-769827 GCA_013399075.1 Chloroceryle aenea | reverse complement strand
TTTTTTTTTTAAATTATTTTTAGGACTCCTTAACGCATAAGTTTCTGACACTGTTAAAAAAATCATTTGGAATTGTGTTAAATACACAATTTTTAGTCGCATGTTCTACTTACAGAAAACTGTGGTACTGTTGTAAAAGGATCGAAAAAAGGATTAGATGTATCAGCAGGGAATGTCTTTATCTTTAAAAAAGATAAAGAAAACGATGTTACTTTCAGAGCATAAAAATGCAAAAGAAAAAAAGCAGCAAAGCATTGCAACCACAGTGACATATCCAACAAATTAGAGCAGTTCAGCAGTGCTTGGACCAGACCAAAAAAGACCCCTCCAAAAATGCATACAGAAACCTGATGATGAATAGTGAAAGCATAAATATGAAACTTGATAAATTAATTTTACCATGTAATTAAATCTGTTGTGCAGATACAGAGCTGACTGCGTACATGTATCTTCCAATTCTGTCAACAGCCATTGGATGATAGTTTGTTTCCTTCAGCCAGCACTGCATTCTAAAATATGTAATAGGAAATGCAGGAACAAATTCTGCAGTGCGGGAGCTTTGGCTGAAGAACTTGTGCTTTCCATATTTTAGACTTCCAAATTTTCAGTCACACAGCTGCTGCCAAAGACAATCACGTAAGGTGGGATCGAAAGGAAATCATACATAAAAATAGCAATGGACACAAATGTTTGTTTAGGCAGCAACGAGGCCCCGTGCTGAGAGGAGGGCTGTGGATGGAAGATGATTTTAGGCGGTTTGTTGAAAAGTGCCTGGTGACGGAGAGGTGAGAGACCAACACGTCCATGTGCTGAGAAGCCTGAGAGCTCTCAGGGTTTGGCCCATGAGCGTATGGTCACTGGTGGGACCAGGCCCTGCTGGGAATCACTTCTGCCTTTAAAATAATTTCAAATGTTAACTGAAATTAAAGAAATATTAAAAGCAGCAACAATCACTGTCCCTCTTCTTTGTGAATGCTGTTTCTCAAGATTTTCCTCTTTAGAATGCAGACATCATTCATTCAAAGAAAGGATAAAATATCAAATAAAGGTTATCAGTTTTGAACTGCGTTTAATGCTTTCCATTTGGAAAACCACATTTTCTACTGTAAAGACGTGTTTTTCACTTCATTGTAGAAACTGCCGTGCATTTGTTCATTATGCACGTCTTCAAGCATAATTCACTAACTACAGCTAAATAACGCTTGTCTAATAATGAGCAAAGCTACCCTGAGGGCTCTGAGGCCTTGTAGGCCAAAGCAAAACCTGGAATTATGACGTCAAATATAATTAAGTAAATATTTAGTGTTTATTTTGTAAATAAAAGAACAGAAACTTATTGGTTTATAAGGATGCCAAGGGAATTAATTAATCTGTGGGCTGACTTCTACAAACATGGGGAATAAATCTTGGCTTTAATTGTCAGGCTTCTTACCCACAAAGAGTATGGACAGCAAAGATACAGTTAGGCAGGTAAATACCTTTTTAACAGAATTAACGTGCTTACAAGTCAATTAGGTTCAAATGAACAAACAACTGTGCAAGAGAGAAATTCTTTCAAATCACAATTTTCTGTGCAAATGTATTACATATATTATTTCACACTTATTTTATAGTCCCATATTTATATCTGTTAGCAAAGTCTATGTACTGATTGCTGATTGAACCTACTCCCTGGGTGGAAGCAATAGCTCCTTGCACGTCTGTTGTGTTATGTCATCCCCAGAGCCAAGTCTATCAAGGTGAAACATGGACAGCTATAGCATGTCTCGCTCGTCAGAGAGACAGCAAATACCCATGATGCCAGGTTGTCATTCTCAGGTTATAAAGGGTTTACAATATGATGTTACAGTACAAAATACAAATGCACTCCATCACAGACGTAATCTTTGAGCCAAAGGCAAACAAGGATGGGAAGTTGGTTGCTCATATGCAGTATGAGTTTGATATTCTACAGCTGAAACATCTCCAATTTTGCAGGTTGGTCTCATTAAGGAAATAAAGTGCAGGTACTGAATACAGAAAAGAAAAATGATGCAGAACAATATTCAAGAGCCCACTGGGATTTGGGATGAGAGGCACATACCAGGAGTCGGCCCTGGTTACACACTGCGGCACACAGCCATGTGGAATACTCTCTTGCAAAATCAGCACTGCCATCTGTGGACGTGCCTGAGGCCAGCCTGCCTATCCAAACACCTCGAAAAATGGTTAATCTGGTTTAGTTATCAGCGGGAGTTCCTCCCTCAGGGAGCTGTGCTTGTTTAATCTTAATAAGACAACCTCAACAAATTAAAGGCTCTCTAGGGTGTAAACACACCAATTTCTGGCATTGTAAAGAAACTGAAAACAGAAATTAAGGACTAGAGGGATAAAAACCATACCTGTGTTCAATTTAAGGGTGACATACAGAAATCATCCTGCTCAGCATTTAAGTTTTACTCTTCACATCATCTTTTTTTCCCTCTGAGAGGAAATCGCTGTACCACTGTTACTCAAATAGCAAAACAGAGTTTATTGGTTTGGCCCAGGCCTTGATATGAGCACTGCTGGCAGCTACCACAGGCAAAGAAGAGAGAAAACACTGTTGTTGCACTCTCAGCACTAGTAAGAGATTCTTATCTGCTGATGGGTTTGCTCTTTTGAGTAGGAAGCAGGTACAATATCCTCATGCATGCAACAGCAGAAAAAGTCTGTATATTTGAGAATATTTTTCAGACTGAGGATCTGCAGTAGAGGAAACAGTAGTGTGGAAAGCATCAGTTAAGAAACTGGTTTATATGAAATTGTATTTGGAAATCTGAAAGAGCTTTTCAGTGAGGATTATATTTTGGCCTGACTGTCCTGCACGTCCACAACTGCCAACAGTGTGCTAATGACAGTAGCAATTGCCAGCATCTAGGAGGGGGACAAAAACTCTGTGATTACCAATCCACCATACAAGGAAAGTAGCACTGCCTGTGTGCCTTCCTGACCCTTGTCTTGGGACCGAGTTTACTACATGTAATCAAAACTCTTGGAGAAGCTCAGAAAGCAAAACAACTTCCTGTCCAGAACAGGAGGCAAAGACCCAAATATTATGCATTCTCCCCACCATACACAGCCTTTCTCCCTGCCCTAGGAGGAAGACATACCATACCTGTAAATGTCTCCTGACTTGTGTGGCAGAAGCAGACCCTAAAGTATTCCTGGGTCCTTTCTTCTCCCTGCTGTGGGCATCTGTTGAAAGATGCCACCTGGGGAATAAGAAAGGAAGAAGAGCAGAGCCATCTCCACCACCTACCACAAACCTGCAGCTCCTCCAGCCTCTGAAGACCTTCAGTAGCTTCCAGGCTTCACATGGGATGGCAAACATGAGGAGAAAAGGACGAGGGAAGAAGAAGTAGACAGCTCTGTGTGCAGGCCCCGTCTCATGAAGCTGAAATGTAGCTGCTCAGACTAGCAAAACACAGTCCCTGCTAGTGTGTAGATTGCCTATAGACAAGCTGCTCAAATATTCTGTCTACTTTGGTATAAAACAACAGAGAAATAACAGCTTTGAAGTTTACAGCTGAGCACAAAAATGCCTGTGGTGGCAGATGGAGCAGAAATTGTGTCCACATTTCAGAGCTGCTCAGATGAGCACATTCTGGCACAGTCAGGCTCTTCCACAGGAGCAAAAGGGACTAACTGGGGTCACAAGGGCTACAGAAATACCATCAACAACAAGAGGTCAGAACTTTGCTCTCAATAACAGCATAGACAGGCTTTTAAGTATAAAATTTGATTTCAAGCACACCTGCTCTCTCTGCAAGAGTGAAAACAGTCTTGCAGCCAAAGTCCATAAAGCAACCATTAAGGCAGGTTCCATAACTAACTGCCACATCACAAGGGCATAGCGTGAAAGGGCAGTGAAGGTGTTCTGCATTCCAGTGGCATCTTGCATGCTGAGGGCTTGTTTCACAACCTCAAATGCCCCTTGCTTGAAAGGTCAGGGTGCATTACCATAGCAGAGCTACTCTGGACAAATATCTCCTTGTCTGGAATATTTATCTTAGCAAATTGATAATTTACTTAGCTTAGAAGAACAATTGACTCTTAACAAAGAGACAGAAAAAGAAGAAAATGATAACACAAAAAGGATCAGGATGGTCTCAGGAAAAGTCCAGCAGTTGAGTAATCTTTAAGGAGAAAAAAATGAAACCCAGTCAATATAAGAGTAACGTTGATTTTATGGGAAAACGAGTCAAATTTTATTCCTCTCGGGGTAATTTTCTGCTAGTGCTCAAAGATTCTTTCTGCATTATTAGCTGTCCATTGGGGTGACAGAGTTTGGAGATATCTGCCACAACGAGAAGGAATTAACAATGCTGATTTTACTTGATATTGATACTGCAAGGAAGAACAAAGGAGGAAAAGGACAACAGGACAAGAACCTTCCACTTTTCTTTGCATTTGTGCAATAGTTCTGGACAGAATTTTAAATCTCATTAAAATCAATTGTACTTTCATGAAATATCTTTTAGATGGGTTAGGTGAAAAAAAAACCCTGAAACTTTCTCATAAAAGCAAGGGGAAGTGGAGGGAGACAAATTGCTATTTTCTCAAGTTAATTGATATAAAATTGTATAATTTTTGTATTTCTATCAGAAGGGAATATTACAAATGCCCTTGATATGACAAAAAAATACCACTTTTGGGAGAAGTCAGCCTAATTTGGATATGTTGTCTTACAATGGGGGAATTCAGTGCATTTATTGCCCTGCCACAACTTTCTTTCTTTCCACAAAGGTCCAGTAACATCATCTGCTGTTGACACTTTGCTTCACTCCCAACCCCTGCTCCTTGACTGGAGGCCTTTATAACATGATGGAGAAAATGTGTGATCCAGTGGGTTTGCACTGTCACTTTGTATCTTGGCCAGATAGAAAGCAAATTCTAGGCTGAACACTTCACTCGATGCCTGTGTATCCTGGCAGAGGCAGAGCTGCTAACACCTGAAGTGGTGTCATAAACATGGCCCTCAGTATACAGATATAGCCACAGGAATATTCCGTGGTGCTTTATTTCAAAATACATGCTATAAGTTGAATACCTTCACATCTATCTATACAGCACAGAGACTGGTTTCTACTCATAAAATTAGAAAATACCATAATCTGAATCTTCTGAAGTACATTGCATTTGCACATCAGGACAGGGAAATGCTATGTGTCTTTGAAAACACCATTTAACCAGGTTTCCAAAACTGGTGATATGATTCTGGACTCTGCAATTGTTCTGTTGTCTAGTCTGTTGCCATCTGATTGTCACCTGTTGTCATCTGATTTCAGTGGCTGAATAATGAGGAGGAAAATATAAGCACAAACAGTTTCTGCTATTTTTTCAGCGTGCAATACACCCATGGCCAAACAAATTATTTTGCATGGTAGTAGTTCCTGGCTCAAATGACTGATTACTCAGGTAATGTGAACCCTAGTTCCCTCCCTTTGCATGTGGCAATAAAGTCCATGAGATAGGTAAGCAGGTGTAATCATCGCCTGGATGTGCAGGGCAAAAATCAAGCCAAACTAACGCAGTCCAGAAAACCTTGTAATGGGACGGAGATGTAAATCAACAATACCATTGGCTAATTGGTCTTGGAAAAGGCTGTGTGAACTAAATGCCTGGATGAACCACACTTGGTGCAAGTCCCATACACATTTCATTACAGGCCATCTTCTACTCATGGGATGCAGGATTTATTTCCGCTTGTTGAAATGATACCTGGGTGTCAGTGTCAGCAGACAGATCTCATTCACACACATTGAAGAGCAGCAGTTTTGCAGAAACGTACAATTGAAAACACCCTAAGGCACCAAATGTGAAGTTTCTGAGGAGGATGGGTTTCTGCAAAGCCACTGTGGGAGACACTGTGTGTTCAGAACCTCCCTGCCTATTATCACTTCCTCTGGGGAGACACCACTATGAAATTTCCCTCCTAGCTCCATCTGGTCTTTGGGTCTCCCCTGCTCATCTTGCAAATAACTGTCAGAGCCAGGAGTTCAAGGAAATGCTTCAGACAAACAAACATTGACACCTAAGAAACAGTGTACGTGAATCCAACTGTATTATTCATCTGAGTTATCTGCCTGGTTTGAGTTTCCACAGGAATTCAGTACAGAGACTCCCTCCCCCAGGTACCACTTAATTCCTTTTGGTAAACTCAGAAAGCTCCACTTTGAAAGTCACATTCATTCCACAGTATCCTTGATAAGTCGGATTCTCTTGAGGTCCCCTCAGGTGGTGAAGTTGCCATTCCTCTGCTCACTGATGTATGTCAGCCCTTCTCTGGACCTTGCTGCAGCCTGAGTCCACCTCTCCTGGAACATATCTCCGCAGCATTCGCCATGTTCTTGATGTCTCACTGACTGGCTGTACAGCAGGGCTAAAAAATTGACATTTTCCTCCCTCTTGGAGTGACTTTGTGCAACCCTTCCTAACATAGAGGCATTGTCAGGAGGTGGCTGTGTGGCTCCTCAGCTGTTCTCCACTGACTTCTGGATTCCAAAGAGATGCTTGAGGAAGTTCATAGGAAAGATGTACAAGTTCAGCCTCTGCTGAAGCTTGGCTTTGCAGCAGCTATAGCATTTCACAGATACTTAAGCATAGTAGTTTGTGTCTATAGGATGAGCTATACACTATTTAGAAGCAGGTCTACCTAAAACACAGTGGTTAAGATGCCCCGGATAAAAACCTGAATCTTCATGCCAACTTCTGTACTCATTTTCAAAATCCCCTGAGGAAAATGTGGCAAGGCAAAATGATGTCATAGTCTTGATGCACTGGCTAAAAGGCAGACTAAAGAGTGCAGCATTTGCTTTGTCTTTGTTTTAAACCCAGAAATGAGGCAAAGAAAAAGCGGTAGATACACTTGCTGGATACTGTTGATCTCCAACATTGCTGTAGAATAAGTTAGTTGCATTACTAGGACAGCTAAGGTAAAGTTACCTTTTTTGCCCCTTGGTCTTTACCAATGAAATCAATGATCATCCAGTGCCAGGTGCCTAGATCATGTGCACAGCCAAGAAAATCAAGTGGTATCTTCTGCAGATGGAGGCTGTTGTCATAGAAGAAAGTCACTAAAGATGGATAACATGAAGAGGAGGAAATGAGTATTGTGATTCCTGCAGAGTTGAGTGCCCCAAGTAAGCCATATATTTCCTGATTTCACTGCCAGCAAGCAGTGAATCCAGCTTGTACCAGATGGAAAGTCACCACCTGATTATTTCTAAGCATAGACACTGACAGCTCATCATCCCATAACTGTGGTTTCATCATGTCTTATTAACACCAAGACTTCAAACCCAGGGACATTTCAGGAAAAGCTAACTTATAACCACGTAACATAACTGCAAATTTTCAAAAGTATCAGGATCCCATTCCTCTGTTGAAAAGTTGTGATAGATTGATGCAAACAGTGCACTGCCTGACCCTTGTCCAACACAAACAAACAGTCTGGCTTTCTACTGTAATCAATCTTTACTTGTGTAATCAATCTTTACTTGTGTAAGAGCAAAAGCTGGCTGAAAATCCTTAAGTGTCCAGAAACTCAAACAATCATAGTCCCCTTATGAACTTCAGGATAGTAAGAAATAATTTGCATTAATTTTCTGTCCTATTTTTCTGGGCTACTGAGGTCTACCAAAAGCCCGAGGAGTTTATATAGTTCATTATTCTAAAGGAAAAGAATAGCACAGGTAGATTAAAGTCAGTGGAGCTGAGAAAAGGCGTCAAAATTATGAACTGGTGCACTGCTTCTACACCTGTCCAGAAGGACACTTGAGCATATTTTCAACTTCAGCATGTGACTAGACCCAGTGACTACTGCAGCCCCCGTGCACGTGCCTACAAATTTCAGTGACCTCTCATGCATTATGATCTCGTCAAATATGTATAGGAGCACCAACTGTTGCTCTGTGCTGCAGTTTGCTGGTCTCGCTACTCCAAAAGTCTGCTCTGAAATAAGATTCTATATGACAATAATCCTTTCTCATCATAATATGCCACCCTTTCCAATACACACAGAACACTTTCCCTATTAAACATAGTGGATGCAACACTATTTGATCCTATCAATCAGACCGACTCGAGTAGAAGCTGAAAGTCTGTAAGGAACAATGTTTTGCTTAGTTTAGGATCTATGCATGAACAATCCCATATCTAGTAAATCATTTGTGATAACGATTTATATAGGGTTTTGTATAAAACCCTATTTATTCATAACCTCATACCCTTGGCTATGGAATCATTCATATTGCCAGCCACCAAGCTTTGAAAAAACACAAAAGTTCTATCTTGGCTGCAAGTAAAATGTTGTTGCATTCAAACACAACAGCTTATTATTAGGCATATACATTTACAGATCCAAACATCTGCATTGTAATATTTTGCCAATACAATGCCATGAAACACACTAGATGCTTCTATGTGGGTCAAGTCCCTCATTAAAGCAATCCAATATTGAAGTAAATGTATTGTTCCTTTTCTCAGCTTATTTCCATCTTTTCAAGAACAAATTGGAATGTTACCTGAAGAGCCAGTCTCCCAGTCTGAACCACTGTACTCAGGAATGTTCCATAGCTAAAGAGATTAGTCCCAGCCATGGGATCATCCAAATTGATTAGGGCTATTAGAACATAGCTCACTCTCACCTGTCCTTAATTGCAGCAGAAATTTCTCCTTTGGACTGAGAGGAAAAGTACAGAACTCTTCTGCTTGGCCCAGGAATGACAGTAGTTTCAATGCCAGAAGGCTGTTCTCTTGTTTGAGCAGAGCTCTGCTTCCCCATAATTTGTTTATTGGGCAAAGGATCCAAGGGATCCATTATTAAATATATCTCTGTGAAAGCATCTGAAGATTATAATGCTGCAGTGAACGGGAAAAGAAAAGGGAAATGGGAGAGAGGCCAAACAATGACAGTCCTCTCCCTGGAGGTCTGCTTGCAGCACTTCTTCAGGGGAAGAAACACACTGTGAAGAAAATGTCACCGGCAGATCCTAGCTCCCAGTCAGTGACTTTCTGCCCATCCCAGCAGGAGCTCAGAGAGAAGCCAAACAGGGAGCTGAGGATTTCCTGCAAGGGACTTTTTCAGCACCACTGCCTGCAAGGCCCCTTCCCAGCATCAGCCAAAACAGAGGGTTATCTGTCAATCTCTGCTGATGTTATGGTCCCTGTGGAGATTACAGTTAACTCATTCGATTCAGAAAAAAAATGAAGTCTTTCTAAAAGGTAAGAGGAGCAGAAACTTACCCTGTCAACTTCATAACTGACGAGCAATGAGGGAGCTTACAGTGATTATTTTTACTTTTCTCCCCAAGAGCCCTGGGACAGGTGAAGGCTAAGACCCAGGATACCCTGTTTACTGGCAGGCAGTGTGTCATTCTGAGTTGTTGTTGGGTTTGGGATTTTGGATTTGGTTTGGTTTCCTTTTGTAATCCTGTGCCTGCTGCTTTTTCTGTGTGTTCTCCATGAGCTTGGGAACTAACTGTTCTTGGTGCAGGAATATGCCCTCTTTGGCTACACCGTAGATGTGAAGAAAAGCCTTTACCCACTCTGCCTCGGTGCCCCTGTTCTTGGTGAGGGAGAAAGGAGAAAGAAAAGTTTCTTCAAACCATTTTCCAAACCACTAGCAGCAAGACAGGAGAGATGTGAAGGACAAAGTCACTTTAGAGGCACACACAAACATGGGCTCTGCTGACTACGGACATTTTGAAGAGAACAAGCTTTCTCTGAAGTCTGGGCAGCTCAGCCACTGATGCAAACACATGGACTCTATCTGGATGTGAGCACTTGAGCTTCATGGTTATTGATTTTGAGAGTTTGCTTGACTCAAATGCAGCATGAGATGCGTGCCAAACTGTGCACAAGTTCAGGTGGTCAGAAGCCCACTGTACTTGGCACACAATTTCCCCATCTCCAGCACTGCCAACAGGGTTCTCAGCAGAGCACATGCCTTAGTGTGCATGCAGATGGCATGGGCAGCTCCTTCATTAAAATCCATCCTGGTAATATCTGGCACTTCTCCAGAAGTGGCCAGGTGATGGTTGCACAGCATCAGAGCACTTGCAAGACTCTAACCAACTTTTTGGCAGAAGAACATAAATGATATTAAGTAGCTACATTAGTTTCATAGAGGTTCACTCTCCTGACCTCTTTGGCTGTTCCTCCTACAGGGTGGTGATGATGGAATAGTCTCGGGTTGCTGAACATTAGGTGAATGTCATGCCATAAAGAAAGCCATAGTTCCACAGTTCTTTCATAGGGATGGTTTTATGGACAAGTTCCAAGGAATAACTCTAAGAAGTATGCACGAACTGTTTTCTAGTCATCAGGGTTAAATTGGCTGTACAGGACATCTACCTCTGTAGAAATTTTCTTCCTCTGCCTGAAACAGCTTATCATTTTGTTTTTCAGAGGGTGATACTAGGGGTAATGAACAGAAGAGGGCCCTTTTACCGAGTTCGGTTGTTTTTAATCCAGTTACCATGATGGTTAATTAGCTGGAATTAAGCAACTCCTGTTTTCTTTCTTTCACAATTAAATTACAATTTTCCTCTATGATCTACAATATTTGGGACAAAGTACAGAAACTGTGGAATAGCCACAGACATGCTGAGATTTATGCAAACTTCAATTTATCAGTTCAATTTACTGGTTATTTCAATTACTGCCATTTCTCTGAGTTACATAACTTGTACTAGGCTCTGCACAAAGTCAAAGCAAAATATCTGTCCTGATGTAAATCCCACAAGCCAATGACTGGGTATCTGTATTAGATATTATGCTTTGGTAGGAGATTTTCTTACTTATTGTAAATAACTGTAAAAGGCAGAAGATAAATCAGTAAATAGGCAACGAGATAAAATTTCTCATCACTTAGGCACCACTTGTGATTCATTAGGAGAGACTTCTACTGGAACTGCTTAGGAATTGTCACCAGAAAATGCCTACTTATTGAAACTGAATGTGTTACAAAAGAATCGGTGCTGATTCAATTTTCTCTATACTTTAGAAAAATACATTTTAAAATTATTTCATTCAGCATTTTGTCAGATGAGATTTTAGTGCCTAATTTAGAAATAACATTTTAGCTGGAAACATGAGTTCATTGAAGCTAATTAATAAAAATTACTTGAAACTGAAACACTTCACAACTGCTAAAATGAAAACATTTCAAACTTGGCTGATCCTTATCTTTAGCCTTCTTACCACTCTCTGACATTTGGTTCAGGATGTTTTCCAAAATACAAACTTTAAAAAAAAAATGCAGACAACAAGATTTTACTTTACTCAAAGAAGAAGAAAAAAAGATTTCCTATCAATTCTGATTATTCAATTGAGTGGCAAATAAAAAGAAAGTTTACTTGCTCTTTTTGCTGGTTTTACAAGTTGAGTCACTCAGCCCATCAAAAAACAGCTCAGAAAGCAGATGTTTCCATTTTCTGTTGGAGCTTGGAGGCATTCAATTGAAATTCCACAAAACAGCTAAGCAGTTAGCATCACACTTGCTATCACACTGGAATAATGTGAATTAGAATTACACATTTATCAATTCATTAGTGGGTTGGAAAGCGAACAAACACAATAGTTACTCTCTGGTGTCTAAATGCAATTGTCACTAATCACAGTGAGGAAGAGAGATTATGAACTTCACAGCTGCTATAACAAAAGAAATTAATGTACTTCTCAGGCCAAAGGAGAGGTGATTGATATGCCTTTATCAAAAGACTTGGAGACTCTAGCTTCATCACTATACTTCTCTCATTGAGAGCAGACAAAAAGATATACCTGTAGTAGGCTTTTGCACAGAAGCTAAACATTTTTCTACTACACGGAATACTGTAGAGTGGAAAAAGAGACCCAGACAGTACATCCAAAAGTTGATGCTTTATGTCTGCTTTATGTCTTATCTACTGCTCACTTTTATTCCTCTTAGGCAGATGTTACACCTGCTTATGGCAGCTAAGCACATGAAACACATTCACTTGAAAAGTTAAACAATAAACTGAAATGAAAAAAAATGATGTTAAGCTAAAGTATGATTGAACATAGCAAACCTGATTTACATCAATATGGAGGTCCTAAAAGATCTGCTAAAAAATTGCCTTCTCAGCTTGCAGCAGGAGGTTTAAACAGATTTAAATATGCTTGTTTGCATTTCCTTGATCCTGTTCACTTACTCTGATGTTAATTTCAAACAGAAGAGAAAGCCCTCATGCAATGATCATGTTTTTCATGAGGAGGCAGGAGAATGAGATTGTAGGTAGTGTTTTCTTCTTCCTCTCTCTCTCTTCTTCTTTTT